>JAFFZR010027806.1:0-18494 GCA_018397195.1 Lethrus apterus | reverse complement strand
GTTTAATAAAGAATTTTTTTCGCCAAGTTGTAGCTAAGACTGTCCCATTTAATAATATATATGGTTTGTTGGTGATTAAATCACAATTGAAGTCGCTATAGTCTCGGGCCAGTTTTGTAGAACGGACTGTATACATATATTTAATATTCCAAAATATGATGTAATAGAATAAACAATAATAACTCATTTATGTCTCAGTATACAGTGCGAGTGTAAAGTAAGGAATAAAATTCGTGAAACTTTTATCCCTACTTGTTGGCAATTTTCCTCGGACAGGTCTATTTTTATTTTTAAATCCCCTACAGTGGCGGCGTAACGGGGGGCAACTTGAAAAATTTAAAAGGCAACGGCAACTGGGGTCAGATGTTACATTTTCGGGAAGATCGTTTCATCCTCTATCTAGCAGTGAAATTTTTTTTTAATCGGTTCATTAAAACAAGAAAAAATAGCTTTCAATATTCCATGACTAACAATCTCTGTTTGACTTTTTTCGGTGGGACGTTTTTGCTTTTGCTTATCGCTACAGTTAGTTGTATTATGGTTAATCAGTTTGGTGAGTCGAAATTTTGAACGAACTGCCTTATTGCGTTTGATTTTGTAAGTTCTAAGAAAATGGAACGTTTAACTGAAAAAGAAAGGATTGAAATCGTAATTACGCTTGGTTGTAGTGATAAACGCCGTTCCTGATAAAAATATCACCCAATCAGCAGTTAGCAAAATAGAAACTAAGTTCTGGGAAGAACGGAATATTAGGGATCGGCCCAGGACTGGACGCCCGAAGATCCCCCTTGACACAAGGCTTGATACGCTACTCGCCCTACAAGAAAATCCACATCGAACATCCCGAGAATTACCGCTGGAGAACAGAATAAGTCAGAGATCAGTGATAAAATATTTAAAAATTGAAAAATAACATCTTATTTTTTTTCTTGTTTTAATCGACCGATTTAAAAAATTGTTCATCTGCTAGATAGAGGTTGACACGTTCTTTCCGAAAATGTAATTTAATTTAAATTTTTCTAATTGCCCCCCGTTACGCCGCCACTGGTTGGGCTAGAAAGGTATAATTTATGCCAAAAGATGGGGATTCAAAAATAAAAATTGACCTGTCCGAGGAAAATTGCCAACAGTTAGGGATAAAAATTTAACGAATTTTATTCCTTACTTTACACTAGCACTGATGTATCAACTAACAATAATTTAAATTTGTCAATATGGAAAATTTACATATTTTTACAGTCTACGTTTAAATCAAGCAATTCGAACTACCAAAATATTAGATTTATGATATTAACTTAACAAGGAAATTGGTATACTGTTACTTGTCAATAAAGTAATTTACGAATTTTATCAAATTGTCATGATATAATGTTCATAAGGCATACATAAAATTTTACATTTTCTAAGAATGTATTTCTAAAATAAAAAATATTACAAACACATTAATCATATTAATCATAAATATGCATGAACGTACTGCAAAATGTAGATTTTTGTCGATAGTCGTTTTAGTGTAAACTGAAATTATTTTAAAATGCAGCCAGTAGCTGAAAATTATAGCAAACAAGGTGCACACCATAAATATTTATATAAACGTTCTAGACATTTATATATGTGCATAATATGTATGTGTAATATTTACCTTTTTTATTTCATAACTTACGAAAGGCATGAACTGTAGATAAGACTTAAAGAGGTATTTGGCGACTGCTAGTTGGCATGTTGTATCTTGTATGGAAATAACGAGTCAAATATAAAGTGAAAATGTTCCCCGTACGGTGCTTGATGAATCTATAAAAGGTTAAATAACACCTTTGATAATCATAAATAATAAACTGAAACTGTGGTTTAAACAATAAAATTGTGATAAAAAATACCCTAATCTTGTAGCGATTATTTAAGTTGCCCTTACTTTAGATCAGTGGTGTCAACTTCGGGCTGCAGAAAAAAATATCCTTATGAAAATGTTCTAAATGGGCTGCATTCGCTCCGTAATTGAAATTCAAATAAGACAATTTTTTTAACACAGGTTGTGTTCGCTCCGTAATTAAAATTCAAAGAGTAGATATATGGGTTGGGTTCGCTCCATAATTGAAATTAAGATGTTCTAAATCGGTTGGATTCGCTCCGTAATTAAAATTCAAAAGAGACACATTTTTGGCACAAATTGTGTTCGCTCCGTAATTGAAATTCAAAAGAGTAGATGTATGGGTTGGGTTCGCTCCGTAATTGAAATTAAAAAAAAAATATGCATTCGAAGGTCTTGGAGGCCGCATGTTTGACACCACAGCTTTAGAAAAAATATTTTAAATAATAATAAAAATATTTTTAGTTTAAAATATTTATTTCGTTGTTTCAGCGGGATGATGTAATCTGTGAAAAAATCTACATCGGACACATAGGAAGAATATTTAATATAGATTGAAGGAAAAGAACGAAATAATTCAGTCGATAACATAGTCCGCATTTACACATTAATGAATATGGGTAAAAGTAGATTTAGTAGCCAAGTAAGAAGAAAGGCAAGAAAAATAGAAAAGTATGAGAATGGCATCCAGTTGAGTAAGTTGAGGTACATACAAATATGGGCTGTAAAACGTAAAATGTTGACAAACGGCATAAACCAAAAGAAGAAAATGGAATAAATATGAGGTAATTTTGGATAAAGTTGATGAACATCTGTCTTGGTACGTGAAGAAAGTATTTATAATTTGCTGCGTAACATGATAACATTTGACAACTACTTTAACTAGATTTGGAAACAATTAATATATTTAAAATATTTCAGTACTTAGTGTGAGTATGTAGTACGATATTCTACTTGGATTGAGACGTCTTGCATGGCGAATATTAAACTTGTATAAAGTGGAAATGAATATTGAACGCGTGTTATGAAATCTAATGAAAATTTCTGAATAAAAATGTATTTCTTCTAGGATCAAGTAGGGTAAATATAAACTAGGGGTAATTATGAACACTGTTTAATATTATTAGAATTTTAAAATTGAATGGTTCCGCACCTTTACGCCATTTGATATACCCGGCCGGTAACGCACCGCACAATTTAGGTCCAATTCAACGGATTGAACGTTTGAAAAGTTTTGCGTGTTGTTTTTAACTTCGTAATTCGTTTCAGTAATATCATTGCATATTTTACGTTAAGGCACTGAACGATAAGTTTCGAACTGTCTGTTGTTTATAATGATAATTTTTTGACGTAAAGAAACTTATTTCGTTCACCTAACTTCAAGGTTAATTTACACGCTACAAACAAGTGTTTACAATTACCCCATTGAAATTTACTTCTGGGGAAAATGTAAACGCTATCTTTGGGTAAATATAAACAGCGACTTATTACTAAAAAATCATGTTTTTCTTTCCAGAAAAGAAAAAAAATATGCTCAAAATGTAAGTAAAAAAAAAAAAAAATGTAGAGAGATACACTCAAGACAATCTTATAAGGGCAGTCAATGACGTAAGAAACAAAAATTGCATCGTCAGGCTTCATAAAAATATAATTCACTTGCATTGTTGTTCTTTTCCCTAACAAACTTTAGTAGTAGATTAATTGGACATCGAATATGGTGTTTCCATTTACCCCATATATTTGCACGGTCTAATTTTTCGATAGGGTAATTGTAAAGAGTCCTTGAAAGTTAGGTAGTAACTCGTATGAAGGTAAAATTTAGAGAAAATCTTTAAAACAGTTGAAACTATATGGGTGTTATTACAGTGGTCAACAATTACTCGTTAAACACAAAATATGGAATTTTAAATTACAGAATACAAAAAACGTTTACGTTTACCTCACTTATCATTATTAATAAAAATTTTCCTCTACTATTCTTTATAATACTGAACTCTAGTCAGACTGACAGGCCCGCCCTAAGATATTTTGCACCCGTGGGCTATTAACAATAATGTGCCCCCTCTACATAAGAAAATATACGGAAGGGGTGGCGGGGGAAGCGCCCCAAAAGGCTGGCGCCCCTGTGCTATAGCCCATTTAGCCCTGTGGTTAGGGCGACCCTGCATACTGGAATGCACACAAAGTGTATGGAAAAACGATTTGTCCTAGGCACGCTATCTGATGGGTAATCTATTCCTTTCCGTGTTTTAGATTTAGACTACATAAGTAATTAACTAAATGGCATTAAATCTATTGTTATAAAATGAGACGTAAATGTAAAATTTAACATTAAATTAATCTAATAAATTAATCTTATTTGTAGTAAATGAGATATTATTATATTCTGCATCTGAAGGAGCAACAATAATGCACCATTTTAATTTGTCATTATCATTAAATGAAACATTCCTTTTTCCTAGCAGATTGGTCATATTCTTCGTTTATATAACATCACACAAAATAGCTTACAAAAGCTTACAAAAAGCTGCAAATTCATTGTTTCTTTCGAATACATTCGAAAGGATTACGAGGCCACTTCATTAATACAGTCGATCCAAAAGTATCCCCCGCCATGATAACTTTTGAACGGCTGGTGCAATCGTTATGAGAAAAAACACGTCGATTTTTAATTTTTACGTACAAAATGTTAATGTTGTCAAAAATTCAATTCCTCTTTTGGTGAAACCGGAAGCGGTGTCAACTTTCTTATTTTAAAAGAAACATCCTATATATTTTGACGTTTTTGGTAAGACAACGGAGAGACGAATCCAACGATACCGCGATATGTTCAACTTTAATTTGAAAGTAACAAGATAGACAGCAAAAACTTTTCTGCCATTTTCTTTATGTGTTCCTTAATCGTAAGACAATAAACATTTTTAATGTTAAATAACAAGGAAAATCATTAGTAGATATTTACTAACTAATCAGCTACAAACCAAATAATAAAAAATATAAAACCAAATCTTTATTATATAACTGTTCGAACTTCTGACCAATTTTGCTTAAAAACACCAACATATTACAGAAAATTTATTGCTGCACATCTTGTTACTTTTCAAATTAAAGTTGAACATATGCAGTATCCTTGGATTCGTTATCTTTCCAAAATATTTCCAAAATATACAGCCTGTTCACGGGAACATTCTACAATAGCTAACTTTTTTATTTAAGGAGATACAAACTTGGTTAAATGGACAAAGCTTAAGTACCTTGCAATGCGCTTTTCGCGCAATAAATTATAAAACAAAAGAACATCGCGTTGCTAAGATACAAGCATACCGATTACTTTTTTAAATTGAACATCATGTATATTTTCATATTTTTAAGTTGCTCTGGTTGCCTGCAATAATTAATTATAAGACAATTTTTTCTCTAAAACCGCTATGAGAAGAGTTTTGGAGAAAATAATTTTGCAAATTTCATTATAATTATAATAGTGGTAGGTAAATAAATAATTTATAATACAATTCTTTTATTGTTATTGATGTGAGATGCATAAGACATATTGGTGCAGCCCGAAGGATAAAAAAATATTCATAAAACAAATTGTTGCAAGGGGAGGATCGACAATAACATTTCTTTTGCTTTTTGATTTTTATTATTTTATTACTATTTTTTTAACTCCTTAACTAGCGATCCTAGAAAAAAATTGTTTTATAATTAATTATAGCACGTAACCAGAGCAACTTAAAAATATAAAAATATACAGGGTGTTCAATTTAACAAATTAATCGTTATGCTTGTATCTTAGCAACGCCATGTTCTTTAGTTTTATAATTTATTGCGCGAAATGCGCATTGCAAGGTACTTAAACTTTGTCCACTTAACCAAGTTTGTAACTCTTTAAATAAAAAAGTTAGCTATTGTAGAATAATTCGTGAACACCCAGAATGCAAGAAATTATAGTTTTTTTTAACTCCTTAATTAGCGATCCTAGTGAAAAATTGTTTTATATTTAATTATAGCAGGCAACCAGACCAACTTAAAAATATAAAAATATACAGGGTGTTCGATTTAAAAAATGAATCGTTATGCTTGTATCTTAGCAACGCGATGTTCTTTTGTTTTATAATTTATTGCGCGAAATGCGCATTGCAAGGTACTTAAACTTTGTCCATTTAACTAAGTTTGTATCTCTTTAAATAAAAAAGTTTGGTATTGTAGAATGTTCCCGTGAACAGGCTGTATAGGCTGTTCCATTTGAAATAAGAAAGCTGACATCGCTTCCGGTTTCACCAGAAGCGGAATTGAATATTTGACAACACCAACATTTTATACGTAAAAATTAAAAATAGACTTGTTTTTTCTCATAACGATTGCTCCAGCCATTCAGAAGTTATCACGAGGGGGCGACAATTTTGGACCGCACTGTATACATTTTCATAAAAGTTAAAACAAAATAAATAATGGATCTTAATAAATCTATAATTCCTTGTTTCAACAAATGTTTATAACAAACGAGCCAGCGTTGTACATGTCAGATGAACAAATTATATGACATAACTTGGCAAGCTTTTGGAAGATATTTCTTTTGTGTTGCGTTTGTATAAGTTTAATGAATAACATTGACGGTATTTTATAGGCGACTTCCATTATATAAAAAAGAATGATTTTGAATTTCAATATTAAAATGTTTTTCTGCAATTTTTTCATTGCTCTAAATAACTCATATTTAACTCGGAGTACGGATATTAACATTTGTGTTACTTTAAAATAAAATAAAATAATCACCGCATAAGTAAATATAATAAATAATTTTCTTAATAATCTATTCCGTGCAGCTTAAATGTTAATTACATATAATTTCATTTAATAATAGTTATCAATCATAATTAATTAACCGTATACGTCATACATATTTGACGGTCGTCAAACAATTGTTTTGCGTTTAGCCAACATCTACAAATTTACAGAAGAGAAACCCTATTGCATTTTTGCATATGTTTACTTGATTTGCGTGATAAATTGCAAAAGCTATCTAGATGTACGCGTTCATTTGGAGCACGGGGGGTGTTCCCGTCCTTGTCAAAGGTAATTGCAGCTTTTGCATATCACCACCGCCAACTAACAATTATTAATTAGTAACGGGCAATTATCAGAGCACCGGGTTTAGGTGGCTATTTACATATTATTGAGGATCTTCGAGAAACTTTCGAGTCGCTGACTTGACGTTTGAAATATTGGACATGTGCATGAAGAAGTTTATGAAGGTCTACTATAATTTCTTTGTACGTTAAACAACATGTTTTATATTATCATATGATATTTAATTTTTTCATATTCAAAAATGCACAAAGATAATAAAGATTATTTTTGTATAACGAACCCATCTTTTTAATCGGAAGTACTTCTAATGAAACTTCTCTTTAACAGTTCTTCAAACAAATATATTTTAATTTTTATTAATAGTTTTATCAATGTAGTTGTTCAATTGTTTTTCTAATATATCATATTATCAATCATTAACAGTTGGATGAGGTTTGTTTTTAATTTTTTCTTCTGGTATAATTATAATTATTCTGTATTCTGTATTCTGTAAAATTATCAACAATTTTTCGACAAAGTCACACGTTGTGGTTCAGACTCTTCAAAAACTTCTTCTCTTGACAATTTTTTCGGAAGATGAATACAGTAGATTCATCTTCCAACAAAATTGTCAAGAGAAGAGACTTTTGAAGATTCGGAGCCACAACTTGTGTCTTTCTCGAAAAATTATTGATAATTTTACCTGCAGTTGAGGAACTTTTTAATAATTGTTACATAATACAGTTTTATTATTTATTAAAATAAATAAATATTATTTAAAATCATTATTTCCTAAGAAGAATTTAAAATTTGCAACAGTTTAAAACGAATAATAATTTATTAAAATTGCTTCCTTTATTGAAGGATTCTGGATATGAAACGTTATTTCATGCTGAATTCAACACAGATGCATTTAAGTAAATTAATTAAATTTATTCGACTAATAATTACAATCTTATTAAATTATAACTCTCTGGGCTGATGTAATTTAGTTCAAAAAGTTCAAGGAGGAAGAGGAGGCATTACTAAGGGAATTACTGGTCTAGTGGCTTAGTCAGTAGGCTTGTAATCTCAAGGTCTAGGGTTCAAATCTTAGTGGCGGACATTGTAAATTTATACATATCACAGATATAAAATATTTCTGACTTAGAATTGGCCTTCCGACCGACTATTATGATTAGATTTTCCACGTTTCCCTAATCATTGCAGCGTATGCTGGAATTTAACATAACAGACGGTCGTGGCCTCAACCAAATTCCTCCCTCTCAGCCCAGTTCAGTTTTTCGAGCTTGGATCAAGTGGTGAGAGGGAAGCAAAGGAGAAAAAAGTAAACGTTATGAAACTCCCTGTGCAACCTCTGCAAAGTCGTCTAATTTCGGTAGGCACAGCTTGATAATGGAAAACTTTCCATCTAGAGAACATATTAGCAGCAGAAGTTAATATTTAGACGAACGCTGATCCGAAATATTGACAACAATGAAAATTTACAACCAAACCGCCAAAATATAATCGATCAAGTCTCATGCTACCAAATGTCTTCGTCTTACATACAGCGTTCTTAGTTATGTTGAGAGAAGCGTGGCGAATTACAAAAATCTCTAAAAGTAATATGTACCTCCTTGGTAATAATATATCTAGTAACGACGAAAACAAATATACAAAATTAATAGGTAAATATTGTATTTATTTATAAATTAAACATAAATTATCTCTGGTTCAGTTGTAAACGAAGACGATGATTTGAACACATGCATGTTGTACAGAATTTTATTCTTTGCGGTTCATTATGGTCCTAAAATATTACGCCGACATACAAAATCTATGACTGCGGGCTTATTGGGGGCCAGCCAACTCGCCGACTGCAGGAGACCGGCCACACTAATATATGCAAAGTCGTCTGGAATATTTAACATGGTTGAATGTTGCTGTACGCTGCATATCTTCGAACAGTAGCATGTATAATATAAGAAATCCCCGAGACGTATAATTATATATATGAAATTACAATGATTATATGTGGTACAACGGGGGGCGAGCGATTGGCAAGAACGTGTTCTCCGCGCCGTTTTGTTTAATTCATGAATTCAGTGACAGATGCATTATTTATTAATTTTGAATGCGGAGTCTACTACCACCATCCGGCGAGTTCATGCGATTTTATCGAATTTATCGGGTGTTTTATTTATTACGGAGCAGATATTGCGGGAGAGATTGAAGATACGAATGCGAAATAACTGGTTGATTATGCAGAGCAATGGGAAAGGACTATCTACTATAAACAAATTTGTTTTTCTCTTATATTCTTGATGTTTTATATGTTTCAAACGATACCTATAGTTGTTTACATAACATTAGGATTATTAATAATCTAATTTGATATCCAACATTTTGGAATTGAAATTAAATGCTTGTGAAAAAGAAAGACCAATTAATAAAACAGTGACAAAATTAGGTGACGATAAATAACAATATATGATAAAATTTGGTTTTCTTAAGATTTAAGATAGATCAGCTATTCGCAAAATGAGTTAAACTTCGCTCAATAAAAATATAATCAACTACTATCAACTACTGAATTTCTTCTATAAAGGGGTTAATATTAAATATGTAAAAAATTTCTAAATATTAAATTTGCATGGATTTAGTTCCTCCATCACATAAAATAATGACATTTATTTTGTGTGTTCCGGTTTTTCTATACATGCTAATACATAGATAATTTCAACGGAATACCATGTATATTTTTATATTAAAATCCACGTGGATTTCGTATTTTGATTTTTCTTTGACACTTTTAGACGTTTATAAATTGTGGTTATATGGCAAAAGCCATAACAAGAAAATATTTCTTAACTATTAACAACTTCATTGGTACAGCGATTAATCCATCAGAAAGTATATTTATTATCGACTATTTTTTGGAAATTTGAAGTGGTCATCGAAGAATAAAATTTTAGTCAATATAACAAATCTTCTTTTATTTTATCCCGTTATCCGATCTAGAGCTTTTGTCATTTAACCACAATTAATTTTGTATAAAGGATCAACAGGAAAACCAAAAATATAGAAATATGCAGGGTGTTCCATTTCAAATAACAAAGTAAGATTTTTTGTATTTAAATTAATTTTTAAAAATGAAATCCATTATAAAGTGAGGCATTTTCGATTTTAGCTATAAGACACCCTATTAGAGATAGAACGAAAATTTAGTTCTGCATTGAATAATATGATATAGTGTTTTCCATTTGAGAAAAGGTAGTTGTTAACATTTTAAATTTTCAAAAAAGCTGGTTCTTGAATGTACCTTATAATGGATTAGTCGCGAAACAAATAAAGCAGTCAATAGCTCAGAAGTGTTTTATTCAAATGCCCGATTATCATTTATACAGCTTTCCTTAACCACAGCATATTATGTACTTATAATTAAATTTTTAAGTGACATAGGAACTAAATCGACACAAACTGTGTATTTAGAAATTTTTTATCTAGAATTTATATATACAATATACAATATAAAAATATAGACGAAAAATATTCCGTCCTGTTTTTCATCCCTCCGTCCTTACCTTTGAAGTTGCTACCTATTTATTTGCTTATTTTCTATTTTATTTTATCATGTAGTAGTAAATAATTTATTTTCAATTTGAAAGATACTTGAGTTAACATTTTAGTTTCCTAAGTAACTTGTTATATAGGTTTATGCTTTCTGTTCTTAGTGGCTGTGAAAATGTAGTTCTAAGTTTATGATTTCTTAAGTTTGATAGTCACCTGGTTTTGAGGTTTTGAAATTCATTGTTTATTTTTAAATCGACATTAATTTTAATTAACTTTCTGTCAATTTTATAAAACATTAATAAACCGTTCACTTTTATTAATTTTTTTATATCAAATTCGTCTATTATTTTTTTTTTGTTTTGTTATGTTTGTATTTTTGTTATATATTTATTATTTCTATTTCTGTGCCTGATGTACTTATTTCTTTATATTATTTCTAATCTTAGTTGTTGCAGCTATTGATCTTCCGTTCTGTTCTGTTAATTTGTTTATATGTGTTTCCCATTTTAAATTGTCCTGAATTCTTAACCATAAATAAATTAATATAGTCTGCTTTAGTGTTATTAATTGCTATACTATATTCATAAGTTCAGAGGAGTAAATACATAAGCCAGAATTACACTGGAACAATTTTCGAGCTTACCGTTAGTTGGCCAACACTGATCGTATTATTTAGACGTCCAATCCTACTTTTGTTATTGTTAGATGCGATTGTCTATTAGATTTTGTGTATTTTTCCTATCATTCACTACGAAAAGTTAATAAACACACACTTTTTATGAATATCTGCAATCACTTTTAATGGAAAAAAATTTTAAATTTCTTAAATTTTTGTTTGTTTATTAATTTACTACTATTTACCAATCAAATAATTTGGAAAAAATAAAATCTTGTTTAAACTAAGTTTATTGATAAATGCCCTAAACGGGGGCGTTTCCTTGTCGGTGAAACTACAGTACTTGTCCCCGGATTTGAATCCATTTAAATTGAATTGATTAATTCACCATGCTCCACTTCACTTCTATAATCAACGTTTTTTTTTTATTATTATTAAACAATAAATGACTTTTTAAATACTTTAAAATCGACACCTGTCAGGTGTCACACATGCAAATATTAAATACCGGAAATCTGGTTGAGAATACGATAATTTACACTGTGTTTCGCAAGTAGCTAATCAGTGAGCGAATTTTTTAAGTGAGAATTATAATTTACTCCTCCGAATTTACAAACGTAGTATAGTAAGTTATTGTAGTATCGTTTCTATTCTTCTAATATCTTCTGCTATATCGTGTTGGATTTTATTAGTATTTTTATGCGAGTACACGATGCAGGTGTCGTCAGCATATATGACAGGTTTGCCATTAAGTTTTCTTTCGAGTAAGTCATCAGTATACAATATTCAATATAATGTTTGCGGCATATTACCTCCTTGGGAAACCCTGTATATTATACAATATTCATTACTGAACTACGGTTTGGATGCCATTTATATATTATTATACCGCATCACATTATATTAAATTTATAAACCCTTCAATGGTTGTTGTTAAGATTTTTTGTTCATATTTAAATTCATTTTTTTAACTATCGATCAACCTTGGTTTATGAATATCAAAAAGAATTATAATATCATGATCACTTCTCTAATCTAAACGTAAACAAATAATTTCTGTTTCAGCATCCATTATTTATTATTTATATCTTTAAAATAATTCGTTATTCATAACTTAATAACGTTATTAATAAACAAAAATCGAAACAATTTTTACTATGCCACTTTTATTTCTTAAAAACTTCCTTAATTATATTTTTACGTAGTAATATTAGCATTACAGACGCTGTTGTTTTCTTCTTTAACGGACGTCCTTTTTGACCGGTCTAAATTGCCTAATCAATCCTTTTTCCAGAAGTACCATGTGTTCGAACCTTGATGATTTACTATCTTCGATTTCGTACAATGCCTTGACTTATATGGATTATCTGAAATTTTACAGCATCCACAACCATGTAATAATTGTAATATGATATTAATGAATATACGTCGTAATCAATATCTCTCCAAAACGGACCCTCTAAAAAACCGACGCGGACAGTAAATTTTAGTCTCTGTACATTGTTTAGCGGTGAAATTAACCCCACTTAACGGACACAGTCGACAATATTGTTATGAATTTTATACTCCTGCTGCATGGAAATTGTTGGACATTCTGCGACGTAAATGAAATAAAGAGATACCATTATTAATATTATTATTACTATTGACGTTGTATTTTTTAACTTGGAAATACAAGTTGCATTCGTTATACAGTGCGATCGAAAAAAATTAATCAAAGTATACCATGAACAAAAATTGGCATATCTTAAGTTAAGCCACTATTTATTGTTGTCCAAACAAATTAAATCAGGAAACGGTGAATGGCAATATTCTTAGACTTTCACGAACATTTTCCTATTGAAGCAGCTGAATTGCGACGATATTTACCAAGTTGTAAGAAAACCCGTAGAATTAATTAGAGAAGAGGGGATTGTTGACAGAAAAACTGATAGTGATAGACCAAAGAAAAGAACAGCTGAAGTAGTGGATAATGCAAGGGAGATAATCGAAAGAACACCATCCACATCAATTCAACGGCTTGATCAATAATTAAACTTATCGTATGGTAATACTTAATTTTAAAACAAGATTTGCATATGCATTCATACTAACATCAAGTTTACCTCAAATTTCTTCCTCATGATTTCCAAACCAGGATAAATTATTGTAACATTTTCATAGACAATCTCAATAACGGTGACATTTTAGATATTACATTCTTTACTGATGAAGATTGGTTTCACCTTGATGGATATGTGAATTCTCAAAATATGAAGCTTTGGTGTTGTGAAAATCCACATGCATTTGTCGAGACTCCACTTCATCCAGTTAAACTTGGACTTTGGGTTGCAATTTCAAATTCAGTTAAAAAAAATCGATATAATACGCCTTATTATACCGATTTTTTTTTTTAATGTCAATGCAGATTTCCACATTAATCATATTCTTGCACCATCTATTAAACAATTAAACGATGAAGAGCTGCAAATTTTTCCAACAAGACAATGCTACTGCTCATACAGCAAACCACACAATTTTTTTACATGAATTTTACGGTGACCGGTTAATTAGTAGAAATTTATGGCAGCGAGACCATAAGCCCAGATTGTTTCCCTTTTCGTATCTTAAAAATAATGTGTTCAAAAATCGACCTCAAAATTTGCACGAATTAGACAACTGGAAGAAATAACACCGGAACTTCTGATCCGAGTTGCTGAAAACATGAAGCGACGTGTGCGTTTATGTCTACAAAACAATGTACAACACTTTCAACACCTTTTATAAATAATTGTTTAATCTTTATCAATTTTAATAAAATATTTGTTCGTTGTTAATTTTAGATCATTTTTTAATGAAATTACAGTTGCTTGTTAACTTTTATTACTTTTACCACTTTTTATGTGTTTTCTTACAACTTGGTAAATATCGTCGTAAGACTATTCAGCTGCTTCAATAGGAAAATGCTCCTGAAATTCTTCATAACAGGCAACGGTTTTAAAATTAACCGAGTAGTACCACACGATAAATTTAATTGTTGACCAAGCCGTCGAATTGATGTGGATGGTGTTCCTTCGATTGTCTCCCTTGTATTATCCACTACTTCAGCTGTTCTTTTCTTTGGTCTGCTACTACGAGTTTTTCTGTCAACACTCCTCTCTTCTCTAACTAATTCCACGGATTTTCTTACAAATTGGTAAATATCGTTGTAAGAATATTCAGCTGCTTCAATAGGAAAATGCTCCTGAAATCCTTCATAACAGGCAACGTAAGAATATTGCCATTCACCGTTTCCTGTTTTGTTTCCATATCTAAAATATGATTCTAAAAAAAAGCTTTGATTTGTTTGAACAACATTTTTAAAGAAAGAAATAGTGGTTTAAGTAAAGTCTTGCCTATTTTTGTTCATGGCTTACTTTGAATTTTTTTTTTTTTTTCGATCGTACTGTTTATAGCGTTATTTGAAACGTGGTGGTCTAGTAAACAAAAAGCGAAAACAAGCACAACTCTTTCCAAAGTGAGCGTGAATAAAACTAATTAGCGTCTGTAAATGGTGACGTGTTAAAGATGTCGTTGGAGAAGGATGAAACTACATTTTAAAATACATAAAACTAATGAGTCTGGTAAGTGACAAGAAAATTGGTTAATGAAGATTCTATTCCGCTGTGTATTTCTTCAACAGCAATTTATTTCTCCGTGTTGGTCTTTGGAGAACATCGAAGTCTTCTAATTCAACGATTAATATTTTAACATGTTAACGACAGTATGAGATCGTTTTTCGTTTGTGCAATTGCTTATGGATGTAAATAAAGTATTTGCAATATGGATGCCGAAGATGCTTGCTTGCCCATGAAGATAAGCTTACTCAAATTTGGAAGTCTTTCATCAAGAAATTTAAAAAAATATTTATTATCAATGTGAAATAACTGTGAACAATAATTTATTAAAAGAGCAAATTTAATTTTGAAATCTAAATTCTTTTTCATCAAGAAAATGTGTCAAACAAAAAGCTCGTCGTTGATAGCTATTTCCAGATTTGTAGGCTTTTATTCCATAGCTTCATAATTACTAAGTGTTTCCTATAAATACATTTTTTGTTCGGGGTCCTTTTCATTAACATCGTGATACTGATATATGTTTTCTCCCAGTAACTGAAGATGTACAGTTTTAAGCTGAAAAAAAAAAACATAATATTTGACAGGTTTATACTTTGAATTTTCTGTTTCCCATTTTCTCTTTCGATGTTCAGCGTTAATACAGAATTAAGCTATTACTTTTCGTATTTACTTTAAGGCCACGTCATTTTGATTGTAAGATAACCCCATCTCGTTGTAGTTGTAGTTTAAGTTATTCTTACTTTAAGCCATTACATAGTTGGATAAATTATTCTTTACATAGAATCGTATACATTTGTAATAATTTATGGTGTATTTTGTAGATAATTTTCAAGTCATCTGCAAAGTCACAAACACAAACTGTAATTTCACTTTTTCATATTTCTTAAGTTAAAAAAAAAAAACAAAAGGTGGGTTTGATTTACCAAATAGAGAAAAATTTAAAAGTAAAAAATAATAAATATTTTTTCCATTTTAATATTTTTGTCGATAAAAGTATTAAAAATATATTTACTAGAATATTTCTTAATTACTGTAATTTATATAATTTATTTAAATATATGTAACAATTGCTTTTTTTCATAAAAAGTCACATCGCTAAATGAAAACAAAAAATAAACTGAACTTGTCAGCGATTCAAACATAATATTCTGCATTTTCTCAATACTTCAGCTCTTATGAAATCTAAGCGTCGCTAATTAATGATATAATATAGGGTATATATTATATTAAATAAATGCACGCAGCTACTTGTTGTACAAAAGCCACATGTGGGCACCGCTCGATACTAGGTACCTCGAGAATCAACCCGCCCATACCTAAGGCAATGTGGTAGGCGGCCATCTTATCGAATCCCTTTGGGCATTACAACCGGTCTTACCTTTACTTTGGCTTCTCGAAACGACTAATATAAAGAACACATGTTTCTTATAAAAGGAATGTTTCATACACAAGTTTTTTCTTGTACACAATTGTCGGAATTTGCAGAAATTGTTCGTTATTTCTTGCAACGATTAGATGTAAAGCAAAATTGTCACCAAATTTACGAGAAATTTACAATTATAATTTCATTCATTATATTCAAATAATTGTTTATCAACAGATCCACATAACCTAGACTATTTTAATAATAAAAAATAGAATAACGTTGCACTCAACACTATTGATTAAAACAAGTGCATTGTTTGCAAAAAGTATGACTTATTAAATAATTGGGAAAGTCGTTAACAAAAATAAAAAATTATTTTAGATTTTTTAGATTTAGACACATGGATATTGAAGAAAAAGTGATATAAAATATACAGTCGGTTCTACAAAACGGGCCCGAGACAATAGCGACTTCAATTGTGATATAATCACCAACAAACCATGTATATTATAAAATGGGACAGTCTTAGCTACAACTTGGCGAAAAAAATTCTTTATTAAACACCTTCATTTATTTGTTATGACGTCATCGCCATTTTTTTTAAATGGCAACCTATATTTTTTATTTGTTATTTCGTTATGATGTTTAATTCTGTTTTCAACGGTATACAATTTTAAATAGGTTGCATAAGAAAAAAATCAAGAAAAACGGCCTTACTATTTTAATAGAATGATCAATGAAATGAACAAATTAAACCAACTAATCCATGATACGGCAAAATTTTACTAAGAAAAGTCGTTCATAATAAGAAATTGTGGCCCTATACAAAATTTCAGAAAGATCTACCTACTTTGATCAAACGGTCTTGTTTTGTTTAATCACGGTCTGATCAAAGTAGGTAGATCTTTCTGAAATTTTGTATATCAAGACATCTTTCAAAAATTTTGCCGTATCATGGATTAGTTGGATTAATTCATTTCATTCATCATTCTATTAAAATTGTAAGGCCGTTTTCCTTGGTTTTTTTTCTTTATGCAACCTATTTAAAATTGTATACCGTTGAAAACAGAATTAAAAATCATAACGAAATAAAACATAAAAAATATAGGTTGCCATTTAAAAAAAAAATGGCGATGACGGCATAACAAATAAATGAAGGTGTTTAATAAACAATTTTTTTCGCCAAGTTGTAGCTAAGACTGTCCCATTTAATAACATATATGGTTTGTTGGTGATTAAATCACAATTGAAGTCGCTATAGTCTCGGGCCCTTTTGTAGAACGGACTGTATAATCAATGATCAGCTCATGGTATCAATATATTATCATTTTTAAGTAATTTTGTAATAAACATCACAAAGTGTAAAGTGCTTATGTTACTTATTATGTTGTACTTACTCTCGACTAAGTTAACAAAATTTCACATGACAACATAATCAAATGCTCTAATTGAATCAAACAATGACATCAAGAAAACAGTGAATAAATTTGTCTATTTTATCAAGTAATAAATATTTATTTATCTAAAATAAATATTACTACGGAAACATTAAAAACATTTTATTTATTTTCTTATTTTGTTTAGTCCCTTTGTTATTTCATGAAATAAAAAATATGTAAATATTTTTTGTTGCATACTTTTATTGACTGCAAGCGCCCAACAATAAAATGATATGTAAAACATTTAAAAGCATTGTTCTGATACCATGTGAGGTATGTAAATTTATTTAAAAAAAATCTATGTTGATTGGAAAATATACATTGTTTTATTCGTAGTAATTATAAACAAAGGAAACAAATTCCTTGAAAACTTTGGAAAAAATTTACACTGCTTTACAATGGAGTACAAATCAATTATTAAAATTTAACTAATTAATTGTACAAACTCCGCAATATAAAGTAAAATAAATAAAGTCATAGGCTCAAGCTAGGCTTTAAATTTGAGACAGAAAATGTAATTGAAAAAACAAGACGGACCATTTGGCGCCCCTTTGTTAGTAGCGCCCGGGGCATGATGCCCCCCCTTGCCCACCCCTCGCTACGCCACTGAACAACCGGCCATTCTCAACATCAAAAAGCAATAAATTGTAAATGAATTAAATTTGGTATACATTGGAATTCTTCCATTCTAACTAACAATTATTTGCTGTTTTAGTTAACAGTGTGCAAGTATTGTAGTTTATTTAATTTAAGAAGGTAGGTATTTTACCAATAATAATAAATTAAATTATCCCTTACAAACACGTCGTGGCAGTTTCGACAACGATAATAATACTAATTGTTAATTTACTGCATAATTTTTGCGTACTTTTAGATTTTAGTTTTGGTTGCAAAACATATCATTAAAATGCAGTTCGGAATTTTGTCTCCGAATGCCATAAAAAAACCCTATAGTTTACAATTTAAAAAACACGTAAATCATTAT
>JAFFZR010027805.1:0-18535 GCA_018397195.1 Lethrus apterus | reverse complement strand
TCAAATTGACGTTTGTCAAAAATGTTGTCCAAACAAATCAAAGCTTAATAGGAAAATCCTTCTGAAATTCTTCATAACAGGCAACGTAAGAATATTGCCATTTACCGTTTCCTGTTTCATTTCCATTTCAAAAATAGAATTCTAAAAGAAAAGCTTTGATTTGTTTGGACAACATTTTTGACAAACGTCAATTTGACATTAAGAAATAAATAGTGGTTTAAGGAAAGACATGCCGATTTTTGTTCATGGTTTACTTTGACTAATCTTTTTTTCGATCTCACTATATTTTGATGTATGGGACAGAAATGTGGGGAGTACAAGAAACATTTAACTGTAGAAGGTGATCGTGGAAGTAAAATAAAGTAAGAGATGAACGTGGGGGAAAAGAGTGAAGAAATTCTGACCTGGATGACGTGGAAAGAGATGAAGAAGAAAACAAGGAATTTGAAGGAAGAAGACGTACAAAGTATGTATAAAAGAGCGGGTTGTTTGGTAGCGGGGATAGTGAGGTAGGCATGGAAGTAACAAATGAAAAAAGTGGAAAAAATTGATGCGCAGATTAGATACTCCACGTATAATAATAGGTACAAAGAGATGAAGAAAAAGGGAATAAATATTGGATGAAAGTGCGTATTTTGTGATAAAGGATTACTAGCAGATGGCTATGAACGAAAACAGGAGTAAGATTGGGAGAAACTGGGCGAGGTGCATGAAGCAAGGGAAGGATTGGACATATTCTGGAGAGAATAGCGAGTGAGGGAGGTATGGATGTTGAAATGAGAGTGACATCTAGAAAATGAGAGGGAAGAATTGATAACAATCAGTATGATTTTGACAGTAATCCGTGGTACATGGAAAAGACAATAGGACAAAGAAAAACTATAGAGATCTCTAAGCTGTAAAGGGTATGTTAGTTATACATTTATGGAAGCTCACAAGAGGGAAGGGTATCTATGGGTTAAAATGGAATCACAAGAGTCAAAGTAAACTTGTCGGGTCTGGATTTGGTGCTGAATGCAAGAATCATGACAATAGAATAAAGAAAAACTACAGAAATATCTAAGCTGTAAAGGGTATGTCAGTTATACATTTATGGAAGCTCACAAGACGGAAGGGTATCTATGGGTTAAAATGGAATCACAAGAGTCAAGGTAAACCTGTCGGGTCTGGATTTGGTGCTGAATGCAAGAATCATGACAATAGAACAAAGAAAAACTACAGAGATCTCTAAGCTGTAAAGTTAAAATGGAGTCATAAGAGTCAAGGTAAACCTGTCGGGTCTGGATTTGGTGCTGCATGCAAGATTCACGGTAGAAAAAGATGGAAAGAAGTGGATAGACAGATGTGAAATAAAACAATGTCGTTGTATAAAAGGAATTGCAAAGAAATGTACTTAGTTGGAGACTGAAATATTTGAAGATAAGTAGTGGGAAAATAATGTCCATGTGAATAATAATAAATTGAGCGGATTTTGTGGGGAAGGGCAAAATATATTACCAGACGAAGAGTGAATCTGAATTTCAATTTTTTTTTTTTAATAATAATAATAATTGTCATTAATCATTAACAGGTTGATAGGGGCTGGATAGGGATAGGGATAAGGCTGATAGGGTTTGGAAGCGACGACCGTAATTCTTCGAAGTGTGAACTCATAAAGATGGAAACAAGATGAAATCATGCTTGTGTGTCCACACAGCCCTAATGTCATAAACAAAAATTAATCCTTAACGTTTTTTAAAAAAATTTAGCAACAAATCAAATGGAAACTAATTTCAAATGAGGCAGCATTTTTTTTTTATTTCTCAAAATGTAATTTTTAAATTGGTCCTAAAACCAATAGAAATGGTTTTTAAATATCAAATGTATCGTGAGGTGATAAGAAATCTCGTGGTAATGGGGTAGACTATAAACGTGGCGGGGATCCGTTATTCCGGGCCGTTTCTGTTAAGGGTGTGCGACCCAGTAACCCACATAAGCATAGCGGGTGCTCCCGAGTGACGTATGTCTCGACCTGACCCGAACCTAGTCAGGCATTTATAACGATATAAGCTGTATTACCTTGATAATATGGGGCGTTAATTTATACGAAGTTGCGCTAGTAAATTCGACGTGCTATAAAAAAGTTATATAAAGAATCAGGTATATTCTTTATATAACTTTTTTTTTAATTTTTGATAAATCGACATTCTTTTATAATTATGTATTTTGTACTGTTTTTGGCAAATATTATACAGGGTGTTATTAAGGTGTCCATTTTCGATATCTATATTGACAAAAATTGCTTGTTTTAGTGTCTTTCATAACCACCTGAAGTTTGTCGGTCTAATTTTGGGACAATCTGTATTTGAAAATTTTGTTGGTTAACCTCTATGTTCTGACATTAAATGTTCCTCTTTGTAACATCCATTGCTTCTGTCTTTTTTAGATTCATTTTTCATTTTGGAATGTTCATCCTCCATGGTGTCAATTCCTTCTCATTCTACTTTCTAATCCACTTCGCCACTTTGAGCAGTTTTTGTTTCGCCAAAATGGTTTTGTGCTTACTGGCGTTTATTTACTTGTGAAATGTTGTTTAAATTCTTTAAACCCTTAAGGTGATTTTATAAAAAAGTTGCTGTTTAGAATTTAAAAGCAGATGCTTTATTAACATACATCACCTGCGAAATTATTAAAAACATCTGTTCATGCTGGTTGCTAAGTTAACAACTTCTATGAATTTTGACAAAATGTCTGCTGGTCTATTTTCTACGAAGTAAACAGTGTTAGGATGAGAAAATTGGGAAGAAGAAATAATGACAATTACGCATATTTATTGCCATATGATTTAAGCAATTACAATTAAAAAAAAATATTATTTTGATTTGATAGCTTTTTATTTATTGACTTATTTTTAAATTAAAATCTGCGTTTGTATTTGACAATTTTATTTTGCTTTGTTTAATGCTTCTTAATAAATATTACAAAACAGTTACATATGTGATGGTTTCATTTAATCAAGGTTATTTTTTTTTTATTATTGTAACGGGGATTTATGTAATGGAATTGCATAATTAATCTAAATCAATCACGTATGTTGATGAGTATATGTAAATATCATTCATTTTCTTTTTAATTGAGGCGTTGGTCAAGTAAAACATAGGTATGCTTTGCAATTTATTGTACTTTGCTCAAATGTTAATAATAAATTGCCTCTGTGGACGGTGTTTTTATTATTATAGAAAAAATTATTTATAAAAAAAATGGAAATTTATCGTAGGCTTTATTAAGTTTGGGATTTGCGTTTGCGAAATATTAAAAGTTATGAATATCGATAAAATGGAGTTTAGGTGTTTAGACGAAAGAACGACTTAGAGGAATTATTAGATCTGCACTGGTCATCACAGAAAGGGAAAGAAATCCAAAGAGGACAAAAATCTAAGAGTGATCTCATCCACCTTTCAGAGGAAAATTGCAATAGTAAAGCATGAGATAGCTAAATGGAATAAGAAAAAAATTAAGTTAAAAGAAGATATGGTAATTATGAATAATACATGATTTTTGGGTCAGTTTTAAAATGGAATGAAACTGGAGTTCAACCTTGATATTTTTCTGCGAGAAAGATTTATTTAGTATTAGGGACAGGAAGAAATCCGTTGAGGTATGAATTGTTGTGAAAGGAAGCGAATAGAATGAAGGGAATGTATCTAAATGAAAATATTAAAATATACAGAGAAGCTTTGGCTTTAAATCTCCTGTATAGGGGGCATCCCTTGAAGAACAATAGTCGATAAATCAGCCTTATTGCAAGATTTTATAGGATTTGCAAGATCTTTTTTTGTGAATTAATAATAATAATATGACGCAATAGTATTAAGATGACGCAATTTCCACATGTAATGCAATCATTCTTTCGTGAATTATTTCATATTTTCGATTTTTTCCCCTGAACGTTGAACAAACGTACATTTAATTTAATTGAAGTAGTAAATTGTTAGGTTTCATATAAAGATAATAAATATTTTGTTTAAATAGTGGATGTAATTTTGTAAGGAAGAAGGAATGTGTCATTTGTCCAGACTGTTGCTGAGTTGCATGAGGTACGTTTGTTGTAATTTGGGGAGATTTAATATTTATTATGTACAATAAAAAAAGTCAATATTTTCCCCTATAAATACAATGCAGTCTGTATTAATAATTCTTAGGAAATAAAACAAATGCCATTAATTATTTCCTGCGTAATTCACAGGCGTAACGGTTGGTTTAATATCTTTGTGGTTTTTCGTTGTGTCCCTTTCCATTTTTTTTTCTGTAGGTATTGCTGGTTCTAGGTTTTTTTGGTGTATTTTTTTGTTGGTTGGCTATTTTCTCATCTATTGGTTCTTCCTCTTGATCATCTAATAAGTTTTCAAAATATTCTTTTCATCTGTTCATGATCTCTTCTTCTGTCATACGACTTTTCCGTTTTTATCCCTTACATTCTTAAGCCTATTTTTATTCGGGTTTCTCATTTGCTTTAAGCTCTAAACGCTCTACTTCAATATGCAGCACGATGTTTCCCAAATTCTGTCAACGATGTTTCTTTTTCTATTTGTCTTTTTTTATTTATATTCATATGCTCTTTGGATTTTCGATGTTAAATATTCTTTCAACGTCTTTTGTTTTAGTAGGGTCCATCAAGCTTTTCTCTTTCTATTGTGATTTCCTTCTGTAATCCTTCAGCTTTTTTAGCAGCTTCTTTCAAGCTTGTTTTACATTTTCCTATCTCATTACTATATTGCAGTGTTTAAAGGTTTGTAGGATTTGAGGATTTTGTATGAATGAGTGGAAAAGAAGAGGAAAAAAATACTGATGGGAAACATGCGGTAACATTTAATGAATCTTTGAAAAATAATGAACAAAAAGGAAGGGAAAGGACTTAATACGAGATAAAATATAAGGAGATTGAGAAAAACATCAATGTCATGGCAATGGGTTTGGCATGACATCCATAATATGAGAAGTTACATACACCCTTTTAGATATTTACATCATATTTAGATCCAGCTTCCTTTTCATTGTCCTAAATATCAATAAGCCTTGTCCTGTTTCGCTAAGAAGCCCTTTCTGCAAAATTTTTCCACGGCTCTTTCATCCATCGTCCATCCCTACAAGTCACAAATCGCGTACTCTTCCTCCATTCAATATTTGTTAGCGCGGCGTTCATTTCCACATCTAGATCCTGACGTGCCCTTTCGTACATTTCTATTCTGCTCTTTTGAAATGTTTATTTTCTTTTCCGCCGTCCTTATTATCTCCTTCAATATCATCCTTGTCCAGTTCTGTTCGTCCTTTTCTCTCACCTTCCATTCATAGCTCGTCACCTTTTCCCTTTTTGTACTTCCATTCTCTCCCTTCACGTCTAATATTTCTGATATTTTAAACCCACTCTCTCCCCAGATCTTGTCCTTTAAAAATGTTACTCGATTATGTATATTGTTTAATATTGCTTGTTTTCGTTAGACGTGTCCCACTTATTAAACAACATTGGAATCAAGTTATTCCCCTGACACTGAAATGCTTTTACACCTGCTTTTCCTTGGACTAAATTTTCTGATATTTTTGCTAATTTTTGTTCTGTTGGGACGTTCTTCCTCGTTTTGACATATTTTTAGCATTATTTCCGGCCAACTTTGTCATGGGGTGATTTGACATCTAGAGTTAGATTATGATATAATTTTGTTTTTCTTTTTTTGCTTGTTTTGAGCAGTGGCGTAGGCATGGGGTGCAAGGGAGCAACTGCACCCCTGCTACATTTGTTTAAGCGAACTCAATCCAACCTACATACGTTTTGCATTCATATTTTATTATTTGTAATAATAATAATAATTATAATTAATAATTTATGTTGGTTTGTGTGGAAAATACGTTTCTAAACATTTTACTTGACACACTTGTGCGTATTTATTGTATTATAATAGGTATACTATTTACATTGACATTAAAGAGAAAATTTGGTATTTCAAAGCGATATGAACTAATCGCTTGTGACGCATAATTCTGCTTGCGCAATAATGAAACCAAAAGTGATGCCAATGTCACTGTGTAAGTATGTCAGTAGGCCAACCATGCGCAAACAAAATCCCGTGATGGTGGGGCGAATAAAAAATGTTTACTTCACATATGGTGGGGTTAAAATGTGTGATTATTATAGGGGATCAGTAGATAACTGAAAGTAGGTCGACGAAAAAATAAAGGACGTCTGATTGCATATCAATCAACGCAAAAATAATAACACTCATTACAATACGATTTATGTTTCAGATATGCGAGCGAGCATAATTCTGTTTTTCAATTAATTTATAGCATTTGCGGCAATTTATTTATTTATGCGAGTTAGTTGAATTATCAAACCATTTTTTTTAATGTAACGTTACACAACGTATAGATAGGTATGTGAAATTATAAACCGCAACGACATAGTTTGATATTTTGTGTGAAATTGGCCGCCGAGTGTTTTTTATACTTCAGTGCGAAATTTTTGATTTTGACGGATAAGGCATTGGGAAATATGCGAAAAGCTATTTCACAATTACATCAAAGCCTATAATTTACATGTAATATTACATCATTAAAAAATCGCAAAAAACAAATTAAAAAAACACTTTTCAAACGAATTTTGATCACTGATTTATTGAACTTAATCCAAATTATGTCTTTGAAAATACAAATTTTGTTCATCACAGTCACTTTATATGACAATTTATTTTGACAATTTTAACTCGTATTCTTCATACTTCGCTTGCATTGTTTAATGAGTTGAAGATGCTTACAGCCGAAGTTTCTTTGTTGATTTATGATTACGTCATATATTCTGGATTTTAACGTTAACTATCAATGTCAATCGTAAAGTCAACTATTATGCCAGCCATTCACTATACGAACCCAGACCCGACTCCCAACCGAGACCCGACACACGACTCCATACACCAACCGAGGTGCGACTTGTCAGCCATTACCATTCATTAGCGGACAAGTCGGGACGGACCAATCCGTCGGACCGATCCGATAATGAATGGCCGGCTTTAGTGTCAATTGTCAGAAGATAAAGATGAAAAATAAAGATTTTAATTTAGTGAGTTTAAGTTTAAGGAATGAATTCCGTCCCAACCCATATCCATACTTTGTTAAAAAAAATCGCAAAAAATTGCAAAGAGTCAACTGTCAATGTAATGTCAATTGTCAACGTCAACTGACGAAGTTAAATGAACCGTTAATCATAAATATCAACTGTTAATGTTAATGGGCAACGTCAGTTGTTCTTGACAATTTTGTTTCATTTGTCAGTAGTAATGTCAGTTGTCAGGTTCGATTGTCAACCTAACGTCAACTGTCAAAATTACGTCAATTGTCAAAATTACGTCAATTGTCAACGTCAACTGAGAAAGTCTATTTTAAACTTAATTATTGTTGTTGTCTATTGTCAGAAGATAAAGATGAAAGACTTTTAATTTAAGATAAATCTCTTTTGATGAATTATGAGAATTTATAAGAAAGCAAGCAGGAAGTAGGAAGAAGACGTTGTTAGATTTTGGCTTCGCCATCTTAAAAAAAAAAAACAATGTGATGGAATGAAAATAGAAATAGAATTTAGAAAACCCTGCATACAACCCATACATTGAGTTTTAGCCTACACCATCCTTTCGAGCCCACATTTTCCATTTTATGGGAAAATAAAGTTTAGAAATTAAAAAAGAAGAATTTGGATTTTGGTTTTGCGATTTTTTTGGTTACAAATTTCTATTTTATGAAAAAATTTTAATTTGTGCATGAAAAGGGGAGAATTATTGATATTTTGGCTTCTCTATCCTTTTGAATGAGTTTACAATCCTTTTGATCAAAAAAATTTTTTTGCAATATTTGTTGCTCTTTTTAACAAGGTTTTTGTTGTTGCCTCTTAAATGTGGATGTTAATGAAGGTGAAATAATTTTAAGTTAGTTGAATAACGATTATTGTATAATTTATAGGTTTCAACTAGATCTTACTCATAGTACTTAAGCGAATCTGCTTTCGTAGGAAACATCTCATCGCTCGAAGGGTAGTTTTTAGTCTTCCGCTGCACACCTTCTAGTTGTTGAATGTCTTTGACAAAGTCCAGATTACTTGGGAATATTCCAGTTTAGGCGTTACAGTTGCTTTCTTTCAGAATCGTCATAACGGGCGACCCGTTCTGAAAAGCTTTTTGAATAAGAAACGTGAAGTAGTTTGTGTTTTGTTTTTCTAAAAATAAAATTATTATGGAAATTAAGTAACATCATAAATATGGACCATAAATTTGAAATTTGTAGGCTCATATTGGACTATATCTAAATTCGCAAAAACGACAGGTCTATGTTCACGGATACGCGTTAAATATTATTATTATTATTATTATTATTATCATCTTTTACTGCCGATTTGTTGTAAACACAATATTCACAAAATTAATGCAATTAATGCAATAAACTTAACAATGTTCTAAAAACCTTAGTGCGTCCTACGATCACTTTTATTTGTGCTACCTCTATTTTAGCTGCAATTGGTGATATTTCAAAAAATATTGACAATGGTAAATCTGCAATCTTGGTATTGCGCGTTTGACACAATGTCAAGTATTATAAACTATTAGATTCAGTTTTATTTATTTTAAATTATTTATCAAGAAGGCAGCAAAAAATTATACTAAAATCTACAGAATTGAGAATCAGTAATATTTATTGTTGCACAGGGTTGAGTCATGGAGCCCTTATTGTTTACAATTAACATATGTAAATCATCTGCGATATTCATTTGTACGTGGATGGCACACAATTAAAAAAATACCTACTAAAAAAAAACACAAAAGAAAAATTTTCTAGTAACCCCTCGTATATTTATAATTAAAATTTTCATTTATTGATTTAAAAATTGGCGCGAATAATTGTCTTGGGGATGAAACTTGAGTGGGAAAAAGAATCGATTCGAATAGAAAATACGAACGTGTAGTTCCCTAGGGAACGTCTGCCATCGAAATCTGTGCCAGTGGGTCAGTGTGCCACAAGCTTTAAAATAAATCCCGCGTGTCTATTGCAAATACGTTTATTTTTAAGAACATGAATTTATCAGCGTAAAAATGGCACAAGTAATTCAGTTCGTGTTTGTTGTGTCTGGTTTCACCTAACATGTCGTCATGATAGCAGGAAAACGAGTAAATGTAGGTATATAAAACGCTATATCGATTTGAAAGATACTGCAAATCTATATTAAAAGCGCGTAAAATGTATAGGATGTTCTATTTAAAATAAGCAAAAGAAAGAGTCGAAAATGTCTGATTTGCAACTATCAAATTCAATACCCTGTATAACGTATAACAATTTGAAATGAGGAATCAAAATACGTAAGAATATACAGGTGTTACGTATTTTGATTCCTCATTTCAAATTGTTATACGTTATACTAGGTATTGAATTTGATAGTTGCAAATCAGACATTTTCGACTCTTTCTTTCGCTTTTAAACAATATACAGGTGTTTAAAATAACTCCTGTATCACTCAATCGGACCACCTGTATAGTCGAAAATATTTTTGGGCACTACAGCAGGTGCCTACCAATAACATTTTCCTTTATACTTAACCTGAATTTTTAAAAATAGGGGAACAACGAAAAAAGGCTTTGGTTTGGCGGACCTGTACATACAAAGCCATAAACCAAAAAGGTATTATTATTAACAATGTTAAAACAAGAAGAAATAAAATGGTTATTAAAATTTTAAAAATATTTTGTTTCATATTTTCAGCTTCACAAAATTCTAATCCTTTCCTTTTAATCATCTGCGTTTTTTTTTTATTTTTTATGTTGTTAATTACTTTAAAAACTTTTCACTTTGATGTTTTCAGCGACTGTAATTTCTATTTAGTTTTAATTTTATTACTTTATATGGAGATCTTTGAAAATAATTTTTTAAATTGCATAAAGGAACGTTTACACCTGTCGATTTATGTCTGAGTTATTTTTTATTAGAAACTGGGCCAGGGTGATCGATCACGTGTTCACGGCTAGACCTTGTAAGTCTGCAACGGTCTATCTTTAAAGCAGTATTTATTTATTTTGTTGTTAGGAATTACTTATTAATTTATTATCACAATTATTTTTTTTTAAGCTCTAAAATGTAGAAATATATTGTAACTGTAATTATGAATTTTTTGTTATCAATATAAAAAAATGTAATTTTATTTATTTATTTTAGCTTTCGGGCCAGTTTATGTTGCGCAAACTGTATACATATAAATTTTCTAAATACATACATACCTACTTAATTTCTTCATTGTACATAAATCCACAATACTAAAAATTGGTACGTTTAATATAACTCGTTAAGGTATTGGAACTTTTAATCATCATAGAATGTTTAATCATGCGTTGCCATAGTTTATAACGTTGAAATTATTGATTTATAGTTGAATAATAAATATGTAATTGTAAATGTAATTGAAACGTGCGGACTTTGAATTATACTAACTTGTAACATTGATTATTTTGTAGATTCTCCTTTATTCCTAAATTCCTAACAGTTCTAACGTTCAAGGTTGTGATATAAGTTAGCACGTGCATATTTGTTTATATTCGATGAAAATAAATATGAATTGTTAAAAAAAAACTGACTTAAGTTATTTTAAATTAATAAGGCCAATAATTATAAAAATAACAAATAATAATAAAAAATAATTAATGCAAATATTGATTTCACACAATGTTTTTTGTATTGTTTGCTTTATTGTTTTCGATGCTTTGCTTACATTTTTTTTTTCATTATCGTCCTACTTTTCCCTTTACCATACAACAGTTTTGTATATCTTTGCCTATTCTTTTTCTTCATTTGATCACTTACCTTTTACATCAATTTACGATTAATTTCCTACTGTTGTGGGAATAAATTTGCAGCAGATTGTTTTAAAAATGTGTGTGTTTAAATGGCAAAATATCATTTAATAAAAAACAAAATTATTTAGCATACTAACAAAAAAGCAAGCTCTTCCAACCGATTCGGCTTCCTCCAATTTCTTCTTCAATTTTTTCAGTACTTGCAGCCCATCTCCTGATTCGCTCAAGCACTTCTTCCAGTTCCTTTCTAACGCCAAGTCCTTCTCCAACTGCTTGCACCAGTGCTCCCATTCGTCTCTACTTACTCCACAAAACCTATATTATATATTTTCGACCATCCTCCCCATCCAATATTTATTTGCCTTATGCCCATTCCCACACCTGAACCTTGCCAATATTCTTTTTTCTGAGCCACATCAACTGCCCTTCTGGTACCCTTCCATACGTGCATAGATCTTTGTATCTTTTATTGTACTTTTCTGTCTGCATTCAAACCTTTTCTGCCTTTTCACCTCCCACCATTTCCCAGCCATTCTAGTAACCAGTTCTCATTCTTCTCGTGCTTCTTTTTCCATGTCCAGCTTCCACCTCCCTTTCGTAAATTTCTATCCTATATCTCTTCCATCTTGTCAGCTTTTATTATTTCAATTCCCTCTTTATAATCTCCACACCATCTTTTTCCAATTCATCCTATTCCTCTCCCTCACCTCCATCTCATAATTCGCCACCCGTTAACATTACAAACCTTGCCTATCCAGTTTAATTCACACTAAGTGATGCGGCGTCTATTTTTTCCAGCTTCAGTGCTCTTTTCAGCCCTCTTTGTAATGTCCTTTCCACGATCTTGTAGTCCTTCATCCCCTAAACTTTCGCTCCATACATTATTATATTCCTTATGCTCCATCGTTTAATATAAATTAACCTATTGGAAAGAATAAATAAATTAAATAAAATTAAAAAACTTGTTTGCAAACGTAGAATAAAAAAATGAGTCAAATGTATTTAAAACGAAGTTTAAAGGTTTTCATGGACACCGACAACATTTTAAATAAATAAAAACAATTGGAAGTGAATCTTAAGTGAAAATCATAAGATTCTGAGCAATTCATAAGAAAATTTGTAAAGCAAAAATTAAATTATTAAAAGTAAAAATTGCAATAATTTAAATTATAATGGAACCGCCGTTTTTGCGGATTTATATTATTTATTGGCTCGGATATCGCTTTTTCGGTTCACTCTTTATACGCGTATTAAAAAGCATCGGAAGCCTATAATGATATTTTTCAATCAATTAATAATTATACAGGATCGTCCTTAAATAAGTACAGATATTTTAACAGGTGATAGCTGACAATAGCCCAACCCCAAATATGCAAAAATGACGGTCCTATGTTGTCCTATGTACCAGAAAAAAATATTTTAAGTTTTAAGTAAAATATGACAGTAACGCCGAATTACCATCAATAAAGGTTGTTTTGCAACATTTCATGTTATTCCCGCCAAATTAAGTTCATTTGCAACGCGATCCATATTGGAATGGACACTGGACCGTACTTAGAACCGAATGACCACATAAAAAATTACATTTTTCGAAAATTTAAAATGAAGATAGGACCGCCGTTTTTGCGGATTTGGGTTTGGGTTAAGGTCAGCTACCACCTGTTAAAATATCTGTACTTATTTAAGGAAGACTCTGTATACTCTTTTCCTTAGTTTCTGTACTATCATTGTGAGTTAGCCTTGCCAGACCCAAATCCGCAAAAACGACGGTTCTATCTTTACATTGATTTTTCTCCAATACTTAACGTCAAAGTTGTCTAATTTTTATTTATTTAGTTTCCTTCTTTCAAATACTCTCATTCTCTCCACATACACCAGTGTTCCTATTCGCTAGTCTCTGTTCTACTATACACAGTGTGAGTTGGCCTTAACATCCACTTTCAATTATCGTAAAATTTTACGTGCAAGTTAATTAATTTTATCTTTTAAATGGATAGGCAAACTGATTTTATACATTCTGTTAATCCTATTATGCTCGTCAGTTTCCATTGGTGACCTTTTTACAATCTTTTTAAATCAGTCTGTATATCTTCCTGATGTCTTTACACTTTCTTGCAACTTTGAATTTTGCATGAGAAATCAAATGCATTTTTATTTTAACGAATGTTACTTTGTTTTGTGTTTTATTTTTTACGAACGTCGGAAATATCCATATTTTGAATATTTTAATTTTGTAACGTTTTCTGTTTTAAAAAATATATACAGGTAGAATGAAATTTGTCATATGGGAATTTAACACGTGAAAAAGAATTTGTGCCAATTTGTTTAATACCAGACGGTGGTTGATTTGAACGTTTATTTAATTTTATTTCTGTTTTTGACTTCGAGAATGGAATTTAAAACTTGAATTTCCGTTTGTTATTAAATATGTTAGTCATCAAATTATTTGTTTTTTTTTCTGACAGGACTAATTGTTAAAGCTCTACGCTTTCTACGATCAGCTTTGACAGTAGTTTATTTCACGGCAATTGTGATTATTGTTTCATATTTTTCAGTAGTTTTTCAAATTTCATGAGAAAGCTGAAAATCTAATTTAACATCTAAAATACGTAGTAGGCGTAGTTTTTAATTTTGAAAAAAAATTGTATTTACGCGTTTGGTGTAAAATAATTAGGAGAGCCAACATTATATTATTTCTTTTTGACATGTTAAATGCCTATATGTCAAATCTCATTCTACAGCCGGTATATAAATCTTGGAAAAATCATTCGCTTGTGCTTTGCTTCGCTTTTGCATGATTTTGAGACACTGTATTTTTTATGAAAAGCAATTTTCTATTAAGCAGATTAGGACAAAATTTGGTAATGAACTTTATTAGGTCCATTTTTTCAGCAGGGACAAACGCCAATTTTCTGTGAGAGCACTTTCCAGTTTCTAGTTTTCATGAATATAATAAAGATTTTTTTGGAATTGAAAATATCAAAAATTCACGCTCAGAAGAATCATTTCAATATAGAACTTTTTATAATATTGTGTTAATGCAATTTAAATAATTTTTGTCTAAAACATCTTTATGATCAATAACTAATTTATGCGGGAATTAATTCTTTAAATAACTTAGCGTTACACAATGTAACTAATTATAACATGAAAACATAATATAATTTGAACAAATTTCGTAAAAATGATTACCTTGAAAATTATCATAATTTATCCATGCTTTGTTTATAAAATGAGTTGGGTGCTTAATTGAAAACTTGGCATGATATTAATACGTGACGTACGACAAACGTCCCTGGTTACCATTATCGACGTCGAAGCGGGTCTAGTGCACTAGGTATATGGGACGTCCTTGTCGCCACCTCGCCTCCGTACTTCGTTACGGTTTAATCAGATTTCGGTCGCAAAATTACTTTCGGTGGAGCCAAAAACCTTGGAATAAAATTTAAAATGTTCGTTTGTTGCGAAAAATTAAACAATCGAATGTGGAAACGTCGTGCAAAAAAATTACCAAATGATACCTTAATTGTGATGACTAAACGTGTAAATAAAATGAGGTAGAACCTCCTCTTTCTTGTTGTAGCATTCATAAAATAATTTTGTTGTGCATTATTTTTAAGTTCAGCAATCCATATTTTAATGTGTTAAAATTTTTCACAAATCTAACTTGGTTCAAATTCATAACCTTTTTAACATATATAGAATAAATTAACTCTCGTATCAGGTTTCTAGATCAGGATTTTATTCTATTTGAAATTTATTAACAGTGACGTAAATGTGGGAAATATTTCTTTCGAAATTGTTCGAAAGGTTTCTAAAATATTGAAATCGTAATAAAATAATGGTAACATTTTAGAGTTATAACGCAATGGAAATTCTTAACATACGATTCACAAACGGATCGCCGAAAACCCCACTTTTATTCTCAACATCAGCGTTTCTCAAACTATTATAAAGAATGCAAAATGAATGAATCTTAGAATTCTGAAACCTTATTACTTATTACAATTGGATTTGTTTTAAATTGATGATCGCAACACAATTTTTAGAATAGTTGGCGAAATCCATGAAATTGAATTTTGAAATCTGACACTTTTGCAGTCGAAAGTGAAAGTAAAGATCTATCGGAACATGTGAAAAAAGTGTGCAATTTGAATTAAAAATGTTTGTCACTTCCGGTTAAACCGGAAGACTTGAACGTTTTTTTCTCAAAAATATGGCTTGTAGTCTTAGGACTGTTTCGTCTGTGTTCCTCTCCTTCTCCTACCGTCATCTTATCATTGTAACATTCACGTTTTTTTATATATTTTTTTTATTATTACTGTGTTTCTGTTTCATATTTTATTGAACTTTTTTCGACTTACTTACTTAGTTAGTCCTTTGCGTCTCTACCCTTTCGAGTGTGAGGTGATTGGGGGAGTTGAGTTGTCTCTCCTTCTAATATTATCTGCCCTGCGTTGTTGTATAATTCCTTCCCATTTACTCCTCTATTTTCTGCTGCCTTTCTCACCTCATCCTGTCACATTATTTTGTCACTTATTTTCTACTTAGTGTTGTTCTCGCTTCAAACACTTTCCTAGTCATTATACTGTAACGTCAAGTTGTCTCTATTCAGTCTTATCCTCTATTGTCATAATCTTCAAATTTCGCTTGTATGTCTCGTTCCATATCTTGTTCATTATAGTTTTGTTTTCTGCTTTTCTAAGGAATCGCATTTCTGTGGCTTCCAATTTTCTTCTTTGTATTTTTGTCGTTGTAGATGTCTCTGCTTCATATATTGTTATAGGTATTACCACTTTCTTATGCACTTTTTTATAGGAATGTGTTTTTTGTTTTGACTATTAAATAGTCTTCTTCCCACAGCTAGTTGTTCTTGTATTTCCTCATCCCATCTTGTGGGGTCACTAGATGTTTGAATTCCTTAACGTAATTTTTTTCGTTTTTATATTGTATGTTTTCCTTTTCTCTGATTATTACCATTGATCTTCATGTTTATATTTTCCAATACCTCCTTGTAAATCTTCAATTTATTTTATTACAACTCTTACTTCTTCTTTTGTTATTTCCGCTTCATTTTTTCTTCAATTTTTTATTTATTTCTCTTGTCCGTTTCTTGCACAATTTGACTTACTTCCTGTTCTTCTAATAATTCTTTAAAATGTTCCCGCTATCTTCTCATTATACTATCTTCTTCTTTCATTTCCGTTTTTGTCCTTTATATGTTTTTATTATTATTGTCTTTTCTGTTTCATATTTTTTAACGTTCCGTAATGACCGTAAGACATGTTTTAATTTTCTTCAAAACAGTTGTATCCTTCCTCTAAATTGTTGCCACGATCTTTCTTTCTCCCACTTTAATATTGTTTTGGCCTGTCATCTTTCTCTTTTATAGTCTTCGTAATTTTGTATATCGTAAGATATTTCGCCATGTCGTTTTCTTCTCTTTTATTGTTAGTTTTATTCTGTCCACCAAGTTCGTCGACCTTTTTGTATCCCAGTTTATTATTTTTTTTTTGTAAGTTACCTATGTTGTCCGTAATGTTGCGTTTTTGTCTTTCCATCTTTTGTCTTTCCATCTTTTGTCTTTCCATCTTACTTCCACCTCCTTCCTTTCTTTCACTTTCTTATTTGTTCGTTCACTGTTTTTTTTTATTTCCGTATTTCTTAGTTTATTGGACTTTATTTTCTCGTTAGCGATTTTTCTTTTCTTCTCCTCTTATGTACTGCATTACTTCTAGAAAGTGGTCGTTTTTTATCTCTGGTTTTCTTCTTACTTTAATTCATTAACTTTCCCCATCATTCTTTATATACCATAAAGTAGTCGATAATCGACTTTTCGTTCCAGCTTGCTTGGTTATTTATGCATTTCTTTTTTCATGAAGTAAGCCTTTCCGATTTTCAAAATTCTATGATTCTTTCAACATTATTATTATTTTTTATCCATGTTTCCCTAATATGTATTCCAATCCTTCATTTGTATTGCCTGTTTTTTAGGATCAATATGATTACCACTTTACTTCTTTTATTCACTTTGCCTTTTTCTAGGTTTTTCGCATCCTCAGTTGGTCTGTTTTCTGCGATTGTATCATTGCGTTCTCTTTCGTTCTCAATTTTTCGTTTATCATAATTTTTCACATGGTTTATTTTTCTTTCTCTTCGTTTCCGTTATTTCGACGTAATTCATTTTTAATTAAATCCTGTGTTATTTCTTCTCCTTTTCCATCGAGTCCTTTAACGTTCCTTGTACCAAACATTATAAAATCTTGGCTTGTCTTTTTCATTCTTTTCTTTCCAATTCTGTTTTCGTATCCTTCTTCCATAAATTCGCCTTTTTTGTAGTTTTCACCTCGTATTATTCGAGTTATATCTACAATAGTTGGATTGTTTCCTTGCCCTAAAGCCAGTGGTAGATCTAGACATTTTTCAAGGGGGTACCGACTTAATATTTAAATATAACTGGAGGAGAAGGAACATGGAAATAAAACCAAAAAGCACGTTATTAAAATGTTTTATTTCAGTGATATTCGTTGTTGGATTTGGCTCGCTCTGTTATCGAAAATTACAATAAAATATTAAAAACATTTAGAAAAAAAATGCAATTTGTTTACCTTACCAGCTCTCATATTAAATAAATAAAAGCATTAACAGAAAAATTAAAATCAAACAAATATTGGTAGTATTCATGTGAGAATAATAACTTTTCGGTCTCCTGTAATGCTTAATGCGTTAAACACGTGGTTTTAAGACAGTCACAGCACGTATATATTTTTGCTGATTGTGATGTGATGTTTTATTTTTATGAAAAAATATGAGCTGGTTATTCTAGAAGTCCGCCCATACATCCTGAGCACCGCTAATTGTACGCTAACGGTGAATGCTCCCGGAATAATAAATCTTCTATTTCACGTACAAGCCGACTTGTAGAATTCTCCTTTTTTTTCTGCAAAACCGAACGTAAAATGTTGCGCAATTAAGAATGAACTAATGGGTGTGGAATTTTCAAACGTTTGAAAATAGCTTTTAATATCAAACAAATGAGGTCGTCCATTCGTACTTTCGTTTCGAATCTGTCAATAAGATCTGCGCCGATCTTACGTGGAGCGTCTGAAAAGGGGCCGCCTTAAACGAAATCGAGAGTTAATCGCGTAGTTTACCTGCTTTTGGCGTAACCGACATGACACACTGACCTACTGACAATGACATCACTTGCTAGAACCAATCTGAATTGCGTAATTGCCTATATTGCTACACCTGTTTAGTTTTTTTCACCAAATTTAGATTTTTAAAATATGTAAAATAAAACAATTTGTAAATGTGATAGAACTAAAAAAAAAAGAGCGAAAGCTTTCTCTAAGTCTCAGCAAGGTGGATATTGTTTTCAGTATCAAAGTAAAATTTTAATGATTATGTGATCAATATATATAAATAAATCGGGGGTCTTGTTGCCCGCGCACACTTCAAATTTGTGTCAAAAGCATAGAGGGAAATTGAAAAGGGTGGGAAATTGAAAAGGGTTAGGAATTGGAAGAAGGGTGCAGTAGAAAACGGAATTTAGTTTCCTCTAAGGTTAGGCTTTACTAGAGACACCTATGTATCGCCATTATAGAATCCATCAATAAATAAAATAAGTGTATAAACTTTTTAATTGTATAATTATTTATTATTATTAAATTATATTA
>JAFFZR010027804.1:0-18542 GCA_018397195.1 Lethrus apterus | reverse complement strand
TAGTAACGATTAACGTAGGACAAAATCTTAGTTTCTTTTTTTAAATTCATAATAAAATTATGTTTAACGCTTGCTATACTCGTTTTATTTAATTTATTTTTAGAGATATTTGGTAATTGTTTGGTGCTACAAACAGAATTCATATATCCTGAATCATAATAATAAATTTTTGTGCAATATTGGTTATTTTAGGATACTTTTAAACTGAAAAATATTTTTTACATTTATAAATAGCTTAAAGATAATATAATAATATTATGTCGGGGAATATTGGAGTAACACAAATTTTAGAATACATGACTTTTAAACAGATCCTTTTTAAATACGGTCAGCCCTTCCGTTCATTTTAAACTCGACGTGCGTTTTATTGGTACGACATTTCTATTGACCATGTTTGTACATTTTAATTTTTCTTAAATATACAAATTATGATACAGTTATTAAGTCATGTATAAATTCTAATTAAAAAAGTAATAGTATTGCATATGGTATCATAGATTCCACAAATCTGCAATTTAAAATCACGCGGCAAAATGTATGACTCACATGCGTCAAATATTCAAAAGAAATGTGTTCAGTTTTTTATTAATTTTTTACTTTCCTTTTATTTTACAGTTGACTTTTTATGTGAACTTTACGATTTTAATTGTTTATTATGTACCTCTGTTAGTATGATTCAGTGTGTTTGTTATTTTTGTGGTAAATTTCGTGATAAGTTATCCTATAAAGCCCGCCTTTATTTTGTTTGCGTAGGTGTGCATTATTAAAATATTTAACGTTTAATGTGTTGAAATACATTTATACAGCACTTGTGACTTGTTCATGTGAAATAAAATTTGTAGAAGTATTGAAATATGATGAAGATCGTCTTTAAAGGCTCCGACATTAAAATTCGGGTATTTCTTATTTTTATTTATTTATGATTCATGTCGAAATAAAAATAGTCTGGTTCTCTAATAATAATATCCAAAATTCCAATGTTGAATTTTCATATTGTTACATATATTAATATTTTGTACTAACATTTAAGTAAAATAATAATAATAATAATACGCCTTTATTTCCCAAAAGAGTATACAAAAATACAAACAGCAGTTAATATACAATAAATAGATAAAAGGTGGAGTTCAGATTGGTGATATAAAATACCACCACCTGTTCTTCCACTCAAACCTTGGTTAATGCATGTCTTAACTAAACTAATATTTTTGTTGTTATTGTGTGATGAATGTGATGATTTATGTCGAGACAAAAAACTGGCCTCAAATTATTATACTAGAATAGGGTACAGCATTTCGCTTTATTGTCTGGAATTATAGCAAGCTGTACATCATTAACGAATGTACAGCAAAACGTCCAGCATTCAGCATGAATGTAGAGCAAAACGCCTTTTGAATTTTAATTACGGAGCGAATCCAACCCAACTATATATAACAATTATATATTTAATTCGAGAAAATCCGGTCACCCTATAATAGAATTAATTCTGTTTGTAATAGAAAAAAACTTTGATTATTATTATTAGTATAATTATTGTTATCCAATATTTAACAAAAACATTTTTAATTTTCTAGGAATTAGAGAAAATGTAACCGTAAAGCTGATAAATAAATAAATATGGACTCACACGATGACAATGATAATGAAAATTCAAAACCAAAAAAAAGAAAAAACGATATTGATCTAAATATTACACAAAATCAGAAAAGAACACGCTATGAAGACGTGGATGCTGGTAGTAGTAGTAAAGATCACGATACTATAGACAGAATCTACAAACGTACCCACGAAGAGAAACATTCCAAATCTAAAAAACGACAAAGTGAGACTGTAACAGAATCTTCAACTGATTTAAATGTTACACAAGGGAAACAAAGAAACTTCCACCATGAAGACTTTACTGAAGACGTTGGTATTAGTAGTACACATCAAGATATTACTGACTCACAAGTCAACAAGCCACAAATCGATCTCAACACTGAATCTTCACTATTTCAAATGAATAATACACAAAATAAACAATTTATAAACAAAACGGACTATGAAGTCATTATGAAAATATTAAGTCGGCTAAAAACCAAAGGGCACAAAAATGATCCTAATCCTAAATCACCAGTTCATGACTCAGAATTGGTGAAGGAAGACAAAAATAATAAAGATGAAACTGCCAAAGACCTATTAAAAATTACCAAGGAATTTTTTGAACTTTACGACGAACATTCGGTAAATAAGGACGTAAAAAATAAAAACGTTCTTAAGGAGGGAAATGTAATTAGTCCGAATTCATTTCCTCATCATGACAAAAAGGAACTGAAGAAGTTACCTAAAGGAAGCTTTGAACGAATTATAGACGATTTTCCTGTACGTGAAAAAGTTTCAAATCAAGTAACATTGGGAGATAAATATATATTGGATACTCATTATGGAGACGTCATCAGTGTAAGTTGATGATGATAAAAATGTCAACAAAAAAATAATTTTAACTTTGTTTGTATAGGAACAGGAAAAAAAATCTAAAGGTCGGCCTAGAAAACGAAAACTTGAAATAGATGAGACCTACAGTAAAAATTCGAACTTGAGGAAACAAAAAGTTTTTCATTCAAAAATAACAAAATCTAAGAAAACTAACTTGGACAAATCACCTAAGTTGGCTGTGCAATCAGAGAAACATAACTTCATATCTAGATTTCTGGAGGATGTCGATACAACAAATTCTTCACGTTTGCACAAAACTAATACATTGATTGAGCCGAGAGATACTGATAAATATAATAGTATGGCTAGAGATGTGATATCATCTTACTTCCCAATGAAAGATGATACAGTGCACAGAAAAAAGAAATCTGCTTATCACAAATCAAATTGGTTTGATGATAAAGAATTACATGACACTTCAGTTAATGAGGAAGATAAAACCATCAAAAATAAAATATTTGAAAAAAGTAAATCAAGAAAATTCACTCCCACCAAGAGTGTAAGTAGTAAAGTTAGTTCACTGCCAGATCTGTTTATAAAAAAATCAGTTAAAATAAAGGATTCTCCTCTTTTTAACTCTGATTCATTGAGTAATTTATCAGCGTCGCCAGTTCAAAAAGAGGTTAACAACAAAGGTATCCATGAAAAGACTGACGACAGTTTAAAAAATGATTATACTTACGATATAGAGGTGAGAAATACCGATAATGATTCTAACGGAACCATAAACAGTAGTGAACCTTTAGCAAAGCTGAGAAAGTTAGGGAAACCAGCACTAAAGAGTTCAATAAATCTCGACGTTTTCAAAGATAATGTTAATAATAAAACTCGAGAAACATCTGTTGATATAACAAGACAAATTGAAAATGAGTCCGTCGAAGGATCTAGTGCTGTGACTGGGTTAAATTCAAAGATAAAAATACTACAAAACATATGCCTATGTCCTCCAACAGCAACAATTAATGAACTATTCTCTGAAGTGCAAGATAACATATCCACAGCATCAATTAGTAAAGTCCAGGGTCAGTTTACACAACAGTTGTCTAATGATTTCATACAGTCATGGATTTGTACTGGTAAATAATGAAATTAGTAGGATTATCTAAATGTAACTACTCCTTTTTCAGGTCACCCTGAAAGTTATTTTCCAATATGGTAAGTTGCAAATTTATTGCTACTACTGATTATAGATTAAATTATTTATTTGTAATTTTATGTAATAACTACATTTACAGTAGTAGTTCAACCAAAATCTTTACAACATCGAGGGCTTAGAGCAACAACCACGTAACTCAAAAAAACCTGATTTTGAATTATAGATGTTATTTTGTATTATGTAATTTGAAAATAAACAATGACCATTTATTTTTGTGAAAAAAGCATCTAAAAACCTTGACTGGCATTAATATATAAAGATATTTGTTCCCGAGTTCATTTACAATCGCGATTAGTAGTTACGTGGTTGTTGCTCTAAGCCCTCGACATCTTAGAATGAATATGAAAAACTTTTTTCATTATCATTTTATGAATCAGCAACCAATGTTTGCTTAATGATTTTCTGATATGCTATTTTAAATTAATATTTTGAATGTGTTTAATTAATGTTTCCTTCTGTTTTAGTTTATTGAAAGAATTGTTGAGTTTCTTTGAAGATTCTATTCACATAGTGTTGGAAAACTTAAAAGGGCCAATTCCCGCACATTTGATCAAACTTGTTGAAACATTTGATGAATTAGCGGAAGTTTTACACAAACGCCCATCAACGAAATAAAATGATTTTATTATAAATTATGTTTTGTCTAGTTGTAAGTAAAAATATTTGTTATTTATATATAATGTTCAAATTTATTATTATTAAATTATTTTCCTGTTCATAAGTATATAGTTTTTTCTTCATAATTCATGATTAGAACATAATTGCATTAAATAATCTTAGTAAACATCGAAAAGAATTTATAGTGTCATTTACATATAAACTTAATTAAATGAATTAAATCTATGATATTAATTATTTATTTATAACTATGCAGATTTAATTTTTTTCTCTATCGTATCCTCACTGACATTCTTACGCTTATTTGTATCATCCTCGTCTGCATCACTATCACCCTCATCAACAAGTTCTGTAACAAAAACGAATAAATATTTATTTTACGATTAACGAAGGTAACTGACCAGGAATATCACCATCTGAATTTTCTTTATCCACCAACTCCGTCAACAACTCGTTTGTTTTCTTTCGTACAATTTGTAGAATTTCGGTAAAATCTTTAAGTTTGGTGTTTTGAAAATTTATAGGCTCATTTATTGTCCATAGGGTGTCGTTGTTTCCCTTAATTTCTACTTTAATAATATCTGCCATACATACAAAGAAATTTCCACTTTATTGACAACGAATGTAAATTTAAGGTTATGTTCACAGAATTTGTGGTTATGATTTTACGAATTTAGCGCTACCAACTGTCCCCGAGTAAATAGAATGAAATTTGGCACTAATTGAAGGTGACCAACCGTACTCCTTTCCATTCTTTTGTATTCCTTCTTTTAATTCTTTGTACTCTTTTTGTACTTACCTTTAGAATTTCAATTACGGAGAACCCAACCCATACAATCTTTATCACAAAATTTTAAAAACAGACCTTTTGAATTTCAATTAGAGGGAACCCAAGATCTTTAGCCCAAAATTTAAAAAACCAACAAAACCACGTTATATAATAATGTACGACATTGTTAATCTATTTTATGATTTTTACTATCCCACATTTTTAATCGAATTGGAATTATAAACGTCAAATTTTAAATTGCTCTTCAGATGGCGCTCACAACAATTTTTTAAAACTGTATCGTTGATTGAATTTTGTAGGTCGACGACTTCATAAAAACTAACTTTAAGAGATAAGATGAATTTTATTAAAATTCTAGCATGCAACATATTGTAATACTATTTACAAAATAGAACTAGTTTAGTAGTTACAAGTGAACTTTGCAAGATATATACAATTTCATACAATCTGTCCTAACGCTAAATAATGGCAAATTATCCTAAAATGTATTTAAAATTAACCGCAGTTTTCTAATTCCATTAGTGCCCTTGATGAATTGAATCAAACAATACACAAGATAATAATAATTATAAAATAAATAAATAAATTCTAAACGTTGCAGCCATGATTTCAAATAAATGTTTCATTATTTTACACACATTTAAATACTCTATGATGTACTGTATATAAATCATTTGCCATTATTATTGATTAGTAAACTTGTACAGCAATTTCAGGCATTTAATTTTAGAATTCTCTAAATTGCACTTAATACATGTGAATGTTAAAGACATTTTTAATAGCTATATGTATCACAATGTAAGCAGGTATACTAAGTCATGTAGATACAAATGGGTCTGTTTTATTATAATTAGTGGCTTTAATCCAATCACTAAATGAAAAATGCATATTTCTAAATCAATGAAGCGATTTATCGCTAGTTTAAGTGCCCATTTGTAAAAAAAATAGATCACCATGTACCATGATGCTAAGGACAAAAGAAACACATGCACCGTTAATTTAACTAAAAAAAGTTACTTTTGTCCAAAAGTGCATGTAAGAGATTACGACTAAGAAATAAGTATTAACAAATTGACTAGATGTTGAACTCTAAACGTTCCTAAACGACACAACAAAAATAACAGCATTAGCCACTATATCGAGATTAATCTATAATTACAATACGGTAACCCTCTCAGGTAATACAACGGTTAGATGAGTGCATCTTTATATGGAATATCCGTGAACTCCCTTAAAATATAAAATTTTCTACTTGTCCTTTCGGATACAAAAAATAAATGAGATTTCAATGGAAAATGCGTCACTTATTGAACTAGTTTAAAATTATCTGCTGGTAGCTTTGTATCTATGCAATTTGAGGGTAACTTTACCCACGACTGTCTTCAATATCGCTCCAGCTTCTTCGCCCGATGCATTTTCTACACTTTGTCCATTCACTGATATCAAAAGATCACCTTTAGTCATCTTACCATCAATATCTGCAGATCCACCATTTAACTAAAAAAAAAAGAAAATGAATGAAAATGTGCATAATTTCAAATTGTTGATACTTACAATTTCAGAAACGTAAACACCTTTTCCGGATTTTCGTGCGATGATGCTTACACCTAAACCTTTTCCAGGCTTCTTAACTAGTTCTACGTCTATGACTTGGAAGTCAATTTTTTCTGGACGATATACGTTTAACTTCATCTAAATTTTAAAACAATAAAAATTAGAATGTGAGAAGAAAGAGGTTTGCAAGATGTGTCGGGAAAAGGAAACCAACAGATTAATTTTTAACGTAGAGCTATATTCAAAACATTTTTTCACCGTTTACCTTTGGCAGTGTCTGTCTAAGTGCTTGTGAAGCAGTTGTGTAGGTGGCATCTTTGAGTATGGTTCCATTCACTTCTATTATTTGATCGCCTGGCTGTAAACGACCGTCTTTTTCACAAGCACCACCAGGATAAACTTCAATAATGATCGCACCTTCCTAAAACGAAATTTATGTAAATAAAGTTCATTAAATAATTTGCTGACTTACAGGTACGAGTGTATCTTTTCCTCCAGTGAAAAACAATCCTAGTAATTTGTTATCTGAATTTAGTTCTAATGTTGTGTCTTTTCCTGCTGTTATAGGGCACGTTAATGGGTCAGCAGGAGGTTCTGAATAAAAAAAAAAAACAACTAATTATGTCTTGTTTATCATTGCAAGCTACATATTAAGATAACCTTCGAGATACTATTCCAACCCAAACCTAATTTTATTTTGTAATAAAAAGTACCTGGCACGGGTGTGGTTGGTCTTGATGCAGGAGCACCGGTTTTGAGGTTGGGCTTCCCGCCAACAGAAATTTGTCCTCCTATAGAATTGGCAACAGCATTCGAAGAGCCTGGGGGTCCGACGTCATTTGCAGATAGTTCATTTTCCGGTGTGGAGGATTTCTTCGTTGGATTGGATACAATTAACGTGACCAGTCCTTCAGTACGCTTTAGCAACGTGGCGGCCTAACGTAAAAGAATTGTTTTTAATTGTTTTTTCAAGTAAATAAATTTGAAAAATGGCGCGAATTAAAGATATTTTGTTAGGCTCGTTAAGGTGAAATTTGCTAAATTAAGAATGAGAAGGTTTATTAATTATTACTTGGATAATCAGATCACACATAGAAATTGTAGGTTATAAGTTCAAACTGATGTTTGATATATATATACATATATATATATATAACCTACAAAATTGTTTTGTGTAAAAATGCATGAAATCTAATTACCTGCATGACACAACAAATGTATGCACAGGTGCGGTGTTAACCAACATTTTTATAAAGATGTAGGTGTTATCTAAATGTTTATCAAGTTAATATTAGATTACATGGCAAGTTTAACACTATATACTAAATATGTATTATCCTGATAAGGTTGCTATTACAACGATCAGATTATGCGTTTTAGAAGTTCAAACGTGTGTGCAAGTGATAGATGCACATCAAACAACCAATCAAAACAAAGAAACACATTAAATTAAATTAACACATACTCACATTGTCATAATTGGAACCTAGAAGCGGTTCCTTGTTCACAGCCAGGATCATTTCGCCGATTTCGAGGCCAGCCTTGTAAGTAAACGAAAAACACTTAGCTTGTGAAAACAAAACTTTGAAAAAAAGCAAAAAGCCAATACCTTTTCGGCCACACTACCTTCTTGCAGATCCGAGATAAATATTCCTTGACCAACATCGGTATGTTTGCCCTCTATGATCATTATTCCTAGTCCCTGGGGCCCCTGCGTACACCACACAAACTTTTAAATAACTACGTTTAATTCCTTTACTTGTAATGTGTATCATGTAAATGTGGACTTCTTGTCAATACATTTTTTCGTTTGCCAATTTACAAGTTTTCGACATTAGTTAACGTACGTGTGCAAATTCAAAAGTTTTGTATAATTTGCTTTTCTAAACATATTTTAAATTTGACATGATCGTATGCAGGGTAACCAACGTAAAAATGTTGCGTCGGGGAATTCAAATACCAACGTTTTTCCATCGAGAAGGGAAACTTAACTTATCAAATTAGAACTTAATTCCAACGCGGCCGAGAGAGCAATTTTTATTATTATCACATTTATCACAGATTATACCCGTTGAGTTTTTATTAATTACAATTAATAGCTTATGAACTTTATTTCTACAGGATATTTGTAAATGCTTGTAAGTCATGTGATTCTTAAATTTTTCTGTACCGAAATAAAAAGTAAAATTATGAAAAACGGGTTGTATATGAAAGCATTATGAGCATTATGAGTCGAAAATCTTATTTGTTTGTCATCTCAAGGTCTAAGGTTCAAATTTTAATTGGGACATTTCTAACTCCGAATTATTATTGTAATAGGTTTTCCACGTTTCTGCAACTGTAACTTAATCATATCAGCTACCAAAAGACCACACTATAATTGAATTAATAATAAATAATCTTCATCAGTCTGCAAAGCCCAACAAAACAATTGAAGGGTATCAATTCTTTACTGATGACTTTAGTTTTCAAAATTGATCTTTTATTATAGCCGATAAAGATTTTATTCATCAAATTTCTGAATTGCAGCCTTACGAATTGTTACATCTTTTAATTACCCACTTTACCAAATCGCAATTAAGAAAGTGCAAAAAATGCAAAAACAAGGAGCCTGCGTGTGTGTTCGAAAATCGTGTATGTACATACATAAATTCATACCTTCCTAACTGTAATGGTGCGGACATTTGGATAGGTACTAAAGTATTCCTCGGATGCCTGCAGAAAAACAAAAGAAAAACTCAAAACACAGCAAAACATGCCTGCCTGTCTGCCAGTAAAATTTCAAACGTCAATCTCAAAAAATAAAGACGTCAATCAGCGAAATAAAAGGTATTTATGATGCAAAAAATTATAAGCAGTTTTTTTTTTATAATAAATTTAATAAGGATGTCTATTACTCAAATAATGAAATTCCAACAATTGAAGTATAATTTTTGCTATGGTGTACCACAAGGACGGAACTGTTTTTAACATAATTTTATATGAATTATGAAAAATATAAAATACTTTTTTCCTTGGCTTCGTGATTTAAAATTATACAGGTTGGACTGTTTTTACCGGGCCGTTGCCAACTTTTTATGTAACACACAGCCCGTATTTCTTGCATTTTTAAATTCCTCGTAAACATTTTGCTAGATTCTGCTCGACAATTTTTTTAAAATCTGGTTTTCGAAAAAAAAAAACTATCGCAAAAATCACTAAATTTAAAAATAAAAAAAGTTCAAGAAACAGTCTAGTCTGTATAAATGAAAATATTTTTACAGAAAAGCCAAAACTCGAAAGAGGAGAAAATAATATACAGGTTGTTCATTTTTCAAGGCTCACCATCTAAATTCTCTATTTCATTTCATTTTAAAAAAATCGTATTTGCCAACACTGGAAGAAATTATAGAAAAACCTCGACTACATTTTTTAAGATTCCAATGACGTGCTTCGAAATATGGGCAGGTTGTATAGTTTTTTAAAGAACATTTTTATTGGAATTTATAAACTTATAAAATACAATTACAATTGTATTTCTCTACAAAAAAATTGTATATAATTTGCAAAATTCGTTCATAAATTATGGGAAAAAAAATTATCTATGCAACAGTTTTGAATTATAAACATAAATTAACATAAACTATGTTCTACGTTACGTACATTTGCAAATTTTTTTAAATTTATAATTCGACTTTGACAACGTAAAAGTTTTAACAACGATGAGAAAATGCAATTAACGTTGTAATTTACGCGAATCAACTTCCTGCGCGACCTTTACACTAATGGAATGAATTAAATTTCAAACATATAACCTCACATTTTTTTAATTACGATTTCCGTAATTTCACCGCAAGTTAAGCGTGCCGAAAAGCGTGTCGCAAACAATACAAAAGTCAAAAGGAAAAACGTGTATACTCTTACCTCTTCCGCCAGAGAAACTGGAAACTGTGTGATGGGTCGCACGGCAATGTCATCGATAGCCGCCTTTCGTCTAAAAATATAAAGAAAATAAATATTTTCATGTAAATTGTTTACACTGGCTTTAAAAAAAGATAGAAACTTTTGAGAGATTAAATACCGCAGCAAAAGAAAATACTGTGGAAAGAGCAGCGTTAACATTTTGCCACAGACATCGGACGGGCGAGTTGTTTTCGTTGTGCGCGATTAAAATCGTCAACTAGTCGTAAACACACCGACACGTTCAATGCGTTATTACGTTTTCGTATATAAATGTGCAATTAAATCTAACAGGATATGATTAAGTTGTTAGTTTGAATAAACCAGTCTGGTCAGTTAAAGCAACCGTGGTGTCTCAAATGGCACTACAATTAAATGATTTTGCTCCGCCAATGGAATCTACATTTTCAACATAAATTTCACGTTTTCCATTACATCATAAACGATTTCAATAATGTAAGTAAAAAGGTATAAGTTTTGGGTTGCATAACTACTGGGTTTACATTGACTGTCCTGTAAATGAAAAGAAAATACTTATGCCAGTGGCGAATTCAGAAGGAGGTAACTGGGGTAATTACTCCCTAAATTTAATGAATATCCAATACATTTAAAAATACCTATTATTATTATTATTTTAATGAAATTATTAACAATTAAAAAACGTTATGTTGACAAATGTTACAAATTAAAATATTTAAGTATTTGACAAATTATAAAATTTAGATTTATGTTAGTTTTGACAGTTGTATTTTTCGACAGATTGATAGTTCATATTTTTGTTTCAATTTCGATTTAAAAAAAAAAAATAGTTTTTTATGACGTTCGAATTAAGTATTTTGGCATTTTTTCTTCTGTAAGTTGGCACATTTTTGACGATTTGTGTTATTTTATTTTTAAAAATCAAAGTGTGATATTTACATTCTTCTTTTAAAAACCTTATACCCTTTAGGATATCGGATGTGATGCAATATCTCTTTTAGCCACTTTCTGAATGCTTTTTGGTCCTGGGATAGATCTTTCATTTCTTTCTAACCATGTTTTTCTCGGTCTGCCTTCCTTTCTTCCGTTTCCTCTTTCGGTCTCCATCACTTTTCTCGAGCTTTATTAAAATTGGTTCTTGGTCCGTCTCTTTTCTAAATTTAAACTTGTCAGTCTCCTCTGCTTCCGTTAGTGCATAATTTGTTTCCATTTTAAATCTTCTTTCTTGCTCTTCATTTCTTAATTCATGGATCTTCTCTTTTGCATATGATTTATCTTCTTCCGCTTCCAGAAACATTTTTAATTTTAATTTTTAGAAATATTATAAAAATGACAAATGCGTCATAACTAATAACGTAATTGGATGGACGCCATTAAATTTTTTTTCTGTCCTAGACATCGTACTCATCATACTGTTGTTGTGTTTTCATTTTAATGGCTTCGGCAGTAACCATATCAACCAGTCACTCAATTTTTTTAATTAGTTTTTTTAGCTTTAGTGTAATGTGTGTGTTTTTTTTGTTTTTGTGTCAGAGTAAGAGCTTGTTACTCTAAAAGTTCGCCAATTCCTCTAGAGCACCGTTAATTGTACGCCAACGGTGAATGCTGCCGGCACCTCCCGACTCGCAATTGAAACGAATCAGACATGAGAGAGAATCGAACCCGAGACTCCCGCGTGACAGACCACGATCCACACTCATACTGGAAAATGGTTTCAACATCAATCCATTATTGGTAATAATGGATCGATTTTTCTTTTTAATGTGTTGGTACACATTAAAAAGAAAAATCGATGGTGGCGTGATTTAATTTAAAGTCATAAATTGTTGAGCAACCTCACCGCGTGTTTGCATTATACATAACGAACGCCCGTTCCCAAAAGAATACCTAACCGGAACAATTACATACAGTTACGCAGTACGGTTTGCATAACTATTAACTTTACCGCCCGATTTAATGAAAATATGCTTTCATAATATGCATTCTCCAGTGTATTACATATACATTCTCTGTGTATGAAATTTGACGTTGGTCTCGTGCTCGAGACAAGGGAATGTATACATGTCACTGAATTAAAGTGAACGTACAGTTTAGAATATTTCTTGTTTTAATTTGGTTGGACCCTCGCTAGCGAGATTTCAAAAACATCCTCAGTATGCGGCATTATTAAATAATTATTCAAAAAATAAATTTCAAATTCCCCCCCCCCCTCCAACCGATCTAGCAAAATATAAGAAAGTCTAGTGTAGTCTAGTCTAGGCGAGTAAGAAAAATTATGAAGAGAAATGCTGAATTTTTTTTTTTTTTTAATTAAAGAGATAGGCAAAGACGTATTTCCATACGAGGTGTAGTTGAAAACTTATTTGCAAAATCATAATTCTTATAACGTTAATGTTGTAGTGGAGTTGGAGAACATGCTTTAAATAATTTGTAGTATGCGGACTAATTCTGGAGAAATATTTTTATAGTTTAGTTTAAAAAAAAAAAAAATCGTAAAAAACTATTAAGTACATTTTTCGTAGGTTTAGTGAAGAATAGGTTATCTACCAAAAGCGGTTCGCATGCAATTAATACAGAACACGCTAAACGGCTCACCTCAAAATAATTACTTTAAATATTGGTCCTGACAGGCTTTTGATGATGGCCGACGCGTTCAGGTGACATCTTCCGTGCAACACAACGCCGTTCACCTGCAAGTGAGAAAACGTCACACTAACCTGAAATGATGAAGTTGCAGAAAGACGACGCAATTCGAAAACATTTCTCGCACGATCACACAAATGTTTTCGATCGAAATAAACGATTATTGTTATAGTTAGTTACTCACTTACGGAAACGAGTGTGGTTAATGCATCTTATCGCAATGATGGCGGCGTTTCGTATTTGAAAAAAAAAAAATCAGTGGCGTAGATGATTTTTTTCACGATTTTGTAAATAAGAAAAATTATACAATAAAATGTGTTTTTGAAATATCCTTCAAAATCTACGTTAAGATGTTTTAAATATCAAGATATAGGATATTGATTTTTGTAATTGCGCGCAAACACGATTATTATAACGGGGAGGAATTGCGTGTCTTTCGGTTCAACTCAACTCACTTCCAATATTTCATCCCCGACTTGTATTCCTCCAGTTTTGTAGGCAGCGCCTGTGGGATTTATGCCGCAGACGAAGACGGCCATGCAATTGCGGTCCTTGTGTCCCGCCAGGCTCAGTCCGAGTCCCTGACCGCCCCTTTCCAACTGAACCATGAGAATTGTGTGACCCAGATTCGAGTATTTCTTTTTTACTTTGTCTGAAACACGAAAAACACAGTAAGTCCGACGTTTAGGAGCGAAATTGCCGAGATGAAAATTGTTCGCTGCTGCTGGCATTTCAGCGCGCAAAAAATATTCAGCGCGTTCACCATATCCGGAACGTATCGAATTTCAATTTGAAGATAATTTAATTTTTTGTGCGAAACGGATTTTTTTGTTACTGAATTTTTAGTTGTTATCGAGGAGTACGTTTAAAAATTTGTTTGAAATCGATATCAGATATGATTTATGTTAACAGCGTGATTTGACAATAAGTTATCGAGATCCAAATAATAACATATAAATTTTGGAAAACCCTTTTTGAGACTCCGACATTTCATCGATAACGGAATTAATATTAAAAATACAAAAAAAAATGCTAATTACAAAAGTTGTATGGATTTAATTTCTGTATAATATAATAATATTGTCATTTATACAACTTTCGTATTTTTTTGTATTTTAAAATATTAAGTTTGTTCGCTTATCGTGCCTCAAATAAAAAAAAAAAAAATAATACCACGACGATTTCATTTAGTAAATTCCATACACCGACAGTTTCTTCAATGATTCTAAGTAATTGTTTGAGGCACAAATAAATTTGTTATACGAAGTCAGTAGATCATTTTCCTACGATGCTCTCGGAGTTTATAACTCAAATACCTGATAACAAGAAGCAAGTTGTGAACTTTCGAACTTTTCCACTTCATTCTAAACCTTCTCACTTAGTGGGCAATAGTTTGAGTATTTTCGTATTTAGATTTTGTATATCAATTCGCAATTTGTGTTTATTTAAATTTTGTATTTTATTACCGTTTATTATTTCAGACATGTTGAAGCAAGCTGCATAAACAACGATAACCGTATTTGAAATAGACTCTTTCTTTTTATTGTGAAATGCCATTGGATGACGGAACGCAAGGGTGTAAACTTAAAAAAAGAAAGAAGAAGTTAATGTATGAATGAAGTGGAGGCTGGGATAAGAAGACTGCAGGAACAGAAGAATAAGAAGAACAACATAATATAAATGTTAATAATATAAAATGAAAGTGTAATGCAATAAATAGTGTCCCTCTTGTTAGAGTTGGCTGTGTCAGTTACTTGTATGGGAGTTTTGTGTTTGTTTGGTTGTTACTCTATTTGCAGTTGTTGCTTTATTTTTCTTCTACTTATTATGCCTTTTGAATTTCCTTAAAAACCATACAGTCTCGATATCTGGCTGGGTGTTTCTCCCCACAGTTAAAAGAAACCCTCTTTCCAAGCTCATACAATCAAAAATTTTACATCAATAAAATTATTATCATCAATATTATTATTATTTTTGGAATGAGGTATTTCCATATTTCCATTGAGAAGTCATCGTCTGAAGAAAATATATAGAATTCAATGTAATCAAAAATATAATAATAATTATTACAACGTAATCGTACAGTTTGTTTTGTAAATGAGACACCAACCAAGCACATCTGGACATGGAGATTTTTTTTAAAGGATCGCACCACCGTTACGCGATGCCGTCCAGTATAAATAAACACGTTCAAATTTGGCAGTTAAGCGACTTTTATGGCACCTTACGCATATTAACAAGTCCATTAATCTGCACAAATAATCAACGCAACCAACGTACACGAATTATTTCGGTTATGTGTTTTCACCAACGGAAATAGACGCGCGAACCGCGTTTTGATTTACGATCCTTTCGGTTTTTATTTCGTGCCTCGGAGTTTCCCAGATTTCGTGATAAATCGAGCGGAATATTCGTTCGACTTGGACGCAAAAAATTCCGACATAGTTGGCTGTTGAAATTGTTGGTAATAAACAAAATTATATATTACGTTTATTAGATAGAAACGATTCACAAGGATCAAGCTAAACTTTTGGCTGGGAATGATTCATTTCGAATGGACAAATTATACCGAGAAAAATATATCAAGAGAAAAGAACGTATAAGAAAAATTTGGCAAGAAAGGCTAGTAAAGAAATAAGTACTAAATGGAATGACAGAAAGAAGCTCATAATGGAAGGAAGAAGATATGGGTATGAAAACCAAAGAAGACATAACGCCTTACACCGAAAGGTAGAAAGGCAACTAAGAATAGTGTTAAGAAAAAAAAAATCGGATTGTCTATGAATGTTTTATGAAAACTTCCATTTATAAATTATAACATTAATTATAATGATGTCTGCAAAAAATTCTAAGAGAGAGAGAGAGGAAATGGAAGTACTGGATATGGGGAGAGGGATGAAAACCAAACTGACAATTATATAAGCATCACAATAAAGGATACAGTCTAAAAAATATACATGGGTAAAGATTTGAAAATACAGTGTGATCGAAACAAAATTAGCCAAAGTAAGCCATGAACAAAAATCAACATGTCTACCACTATTTATTTCTTAATGTCAAATTGACGTTTGTCAAAAGTGTCGTCCCAACAAATCAAAGCTTTTCTTTTAGAATCCTACTTTAGGTATGGAAATAAAACAGAAAACGCGAATGGCTATATTCTTACGTTGCCTGTTATGAAGAATTATAAAAGAAAAGCTTTGATTTGTTTGGATAAAAATTTTGGACAAACGTCAATTTGACATTAAGAAATAAATAGTGGTTTGACTAATTTTTTTTTTTCGATCATACTGTATAAATATAATTTTTTTTCTGTGACCCCACAAATGAAGGCGCATTTAAAAACAAAGCAATAACGGTAATTTACCGACCACATCGATCCATCTAAATAACTCAGTTTTCAGCGTAGCTTTACATCTTGGTTATACAACGTGCATCGAGACGCCCCTCACGGTTATAAATCAGGCTTGGATGGGATGGGTACGTACTTCCGTGAACGACGCGACGCGGCGGTATGATCATTCGCGTCCAATCAGATACATCATATAAATTTATACGTTCGATGGATATTGGTAGTTGGATGGTTTCTACGTCGGTCGATGCCACTTCGGTGCAACGTGCATGCAGACATGCTGTGTAAAAAATGGTAAAACGACGTTAATTGAAACGTGCTCTATTTTCGTAAAATGTGTTCCACAGCCGAACGCCGCGGACAGACGATGTCATCGGGTAATGGTTAAAATGATCGATGAGTGATAACGTGCGAGCCAAAATGTCGATCGACCACGTGACCAGTTATTTTTCGCAATTTAGTGAATTTCACTTTCATAAGTTACCACATTCATCATATTTACTTCATAACTGTCAATTATTAGCTGTTGACAGTAGCGTCTGTTCAACGAATGGTTTTTGTTATATTTTATTATATTTTTTTGAATTAATAGTTCTTTTCAGAGCTTAATACATCAACTTTTGGATTTAATGTTCTTCTCAGATGAAGCATTGGCTTCATTTAACTGGGTTATGTCAATATTGATGAACTGCAAACAGCTATTGAAGGAGCAATGCATGAAATTACAGTAGATGTGTTGCAAAGAGTGTTTGAAAACATGAAGAAAAGGGTAAATTTGTGTTGGACATTTTCAACATCTATTGTAATAAATTTTATTACATTGGAATATTTATTGAAGTTTACAAAATACATACCAAATACAGCATAACTGATTATCAATAAATGTTTTCTGTTAATTTTTAACCAATACCGTCAATTTTTAAAATTTTGCAAACAAATGAAATGAAAATTGCTACCTAATCTAAATTTGAATGATACGCCACTGAATTTATTACTTGAATTTCATTATGCAGGAATATCAACAGATGTATATTTGGTTGCATAACTATATGGTCATGTGGACGATCATCATTCTGCCTCTCTCTGTATACAGAGTGTTTCACTGGTAGGGAATTCCTCAATAACTAGTAAACAGAGACAGATATAAAAAGTTTCTACAAATAGTTGTAGGATTATGATTGATCTATAATTTAAAAATATTGATATGTATACAGGGTGCTTCATAACTGTGGTATAGACTTCAATTTTGTTTTTTTAAGTACAATACCCCCAATATTATTGTATATTTGGAAGTACCAATAAAATATGAACAAAAAAGATATAACATACTTTATCCCTAAACTCGTTAATTTCCGAGATATTTTGGATTTTCTGATAATTATGTCACTTACATTGTTTGAAAAAAGCGGTTGTATTTTAATTACCTTTTAGAATAAGTGAACGAAATTTTGAAATGTCTTAGTAGAGACCTACTTACACCATCAGATGTGTTTACAGTTGTATTTTAATATACTGGGTGTTCGTTCCTAACGCGTAAATTTTTAAATACAACACCCTGTATATATTTAGATCATTCAATTCCTATTAATAGGTGCTTTGATTTTTATTAAGCACATCCTATGTCTATCTCTTCTACTTTTCAAGATATTATGGTTTTTATTAAATTTCCTTTATTTCGGTCGTATTTAAATTCTTAGCAGGCGATGATTTTAAAAATGAAGGTCAGAAAACAGAGAGACACTTGTTTAATATTAGAAATAATAAGAAAATGTAATAATAATGTAATAAACCAACTATAAACGAATATAAGTAAACAAATAATAAACAAACAATAACAAATAACACTAAACGAACTAAAACAGATTTTCGATATAACCGCCATTTTGTCTAACATATATTTGTAGTCTATTTCTAAAAGATGTATTTACATTTAGCAACATTTCTTCACTGACACTGGCAAACGCGTTTTTAATTCTAATTTTCATTTCCTCCAAACTTTTTAGAGGCTGACGTTAAACAAAATTCCTTTACATAAC
>JAFFZR010027803.1:0-18559 GCA_018397195.1 Lethrus apterus | reverse complement strand
AGAAGCAGTAGAAATCGAAAAACGGCCGAATAATCTAAATAGCAGGGACGATTCTCAACGCCTCCCTAGTACGTGGAAACCTGTCCTAACTAAACAACAAGTGACAGTGACATTAAAAAACACAATTCAAACTCGCTCTAGAAGAAGATGTGGGTGAACTCATCGAAACGTCGAGCAGCAGAAGGTTCTTCTAAGAACCAGCTCTACACGCGGACTAATACCCGTAAGAAGCATTTGACATACTTCATCCGCGAAAACATTAGATCAAATTTATATATATATATATATATTTTTTTATCAAGTCACTAGAATCAAAATATCACAGACAACGCATTTCTGATATTAAAAATTTTGAAGGGGTCATAGATTTCAAAATAATTGGCCTTTTATAATTTTCCGTACGAAATGTAAATCATAAATGGTGCAGCCGAAGAACTGCGGGTGCTTTTCATTTCAGAACCGGACTTAATAATTTATTTTAAACCCGGTTCGGTAAAATAAATTACGTTTGATGTTTAAATATTATTATAAGTCTACAGTCATTTCTTCTTGGCTACCTATCAAAAAAACGTCTGTGTATTCGACAAAATAAACAACGGCAACAACTAAAAAAAAAAAAACTAAACGTTCCGACGGTTTTAAATTCGAAGAGTACTGGCGGTTCGGTCCTGGATTTGTTAGGATCGACGACGCCCAGCTTGCACCAGATGTGCGTCAGAATGAGTTTTATTGGAGACCCTTGTAAATAAGATTGCTACCAGCGTTTGATGACTCCTGTCATTTTGAGGTTCTACCATAAAAAATGCTATTATTGTTGGATATTAAATTACGATTTATTCAATTATTATCCGAATTGAAATGCCAACTTTTGTATACCTAATCAAAATCTACATATCGTGGAGGTGAGGCTGTAAAAAAATCCGGATTGCTTTATTACTTTGATAATAAAACGCTATCAAAGTCAAATCTCACATTGATTATACATATTTTAGAAAAAATTATTCGGCCATTTTGTAGATTTTTTTGACAACTAAAAAAGGGTTTTATTTTGAATGTGCTATACGATGGTCCACCCTGTATATCTACTGTTTTGAATTTCAATTAGGAGCGAACCCAACCCAATTTATAAAAAAAATGTGCAGGTTGTGCACCGTAGAAACGCGCCTTATGGGGGGGGGGGGGAATGCCGCCGGGAAAATAATTTCTGTAAGTTAAAAAACATTGCAAGTTATTAATTTTTTTGAATTTCAATTACGGAGCGAACTCAACCCATATATGTATGTTTTGAATTTCAATTACGGAGCGAACACAACCAAATAAAAAAAATGTGCAGGTTGTACACCGCAGAAACGCGCCTTATCGGTAGGCCATGTGGCCATGATAATAATTTCTATAAGTTAAAATAGTGCAAGTTATTAATTTTTTTGAATTTCAATCATGGAGCGAACCCAACCCATATATCTATGTTTTGAATTTCAATTAAAAGCGAAAACAACCCAATTTTAAAAAAATGTGCAGGTTGTGCACCGCAGAAACGCGCCTTAATGGGGGGGGGGCATGTAGCCATCATAATAATTTCTGTTAAAACATTACAAGTTACCATTTTTTTTTTTTTGAATTTCAATTACGGAGCGAACGCAACCCATATATCTACTGTTTTGAGTTTCAATTAGGAGCGAACCCAACAAAATTTTAAAAAAATTGTGCAGGTTGTGCACTGCAGAAACGCGCCTTATCGGGGTGGGGGGGTGGAGACATGTGGCTATGATAATAAATTCTATAAGATAAAACACTGCAAGTTATTAATTTTTTTGAATTTCAGTTACGGAGCGAACTCAACCCATATATCTACTGTTTTGAATTTCAATTAGGAGCGAACCCAAGTCAATTTTAAAAAAATGACTGTGGAATTTCAATTACGGAGCGAACCCAACTCATTCAGAACGCTTATGTGATTTTTTGAAATTAATGGGCGCTAAAATTTTATTTACACAAATTCGCCTCTTACCCGCGCGACGGCCCTAGGCTCTGTGTAAACATCTACATGCCTCGTATTTCAGGCAAGGCAAGTTACTTGCTTCTCTACTGGCTTCATGTAAACCGATCTTAAGTACAGCTATTGCATACAATACTTATAAATTGATATGCAGACCTCTACTGGAATATGCATTTATCTTTTTTCAAAATTGCCGAAAACCTATTGTGAACCGTTGAAGTGCACAATATATCAAATACCCAACTATATCGAAAGACCAACATTGAACATATTTTAAAATGTTTTAGTAGATTAGCCTCCACATTTTCCCAAAAACTTCATATGTATTTAATCGACTCCCTCATCCATCACTTTCCCCCAAATACTGCTCCCGAATGTAAATTTCCAATACAAACATTATATGAACATTTGTCGAATCTCCAACGCTGATACATTTTGTACATATATTGGCATCTGATACCTTACTTTTTTTTGTGTTTTTTAAATGGGAAGGAAAACTACGGTCGTTGGGCCTTTGGATACTTCCAATAAATGTTATTATTATTATTAATTTGATTTTAGGTCAAGTTCCAGCCCGTTTGGTCCTGTACATGTTATCATGGTCGGGATTCTTGGTTTCATTCATGATGCGAACGGACATAAACTTAGCCATTGTGGCAATGGTCGAAGATCCTAAACAACCGGACGTAGAAAACAACACCGAACAGTACTGTTACGAAGACTTGACCACAAACGACGGAGGACCATCCCAATCAATCGTAAGATTTTCGCAAAACATTTCCAAATTTTACATCGTATCGTTGTAGGACTACGGAGGTACTTTGCAATGGTCGGCCGACATACAAAGCTACGTTTTGGCGTCGTTTTACTGGGCTTATATAATTTCCCAAGTGGTCGGCGGCCTAGCCACACAGAAATTAGGCACGAAACGTGTCTTCGGCTATGCACAATTAGCAACGGCTGTTTGCAGCCTTTTTATACCGTTGGCCAGTGAAACTCATTATGCCATCGTAATTGTATTGAGAAGCATTCAAGGGTTTGCTTCGGTTCGTTCTGCTTCAATGAATCGATTTAATTAATCAAATCGAATTAACTTTATCGTAGGGATTGACATGGCCTGCGATGTATGCTTTGGTCGGGCATTGGATACCAGTACCGGAACGTAGTCGATTCATGTCGAGTTTTCAAGGCTTTAGCATCGGGATCGGTATAACTTATCCGTTGTGTGGTTTTTTGATTGGAAAACTTGGTTGGAGATCGGTTTTCTACACAACTGGATCCATCGGTAAGAACCAAATCAACTTTTATGGTAGAAATCATGAGAGCTGACGCGTCAAGGTCATATTTGAATTGTATGAATCAAGTTTCAGAAATCACATGTCTATTATATGTTATATACATTTACTATATTGCATAATTCATATTTATCGATAACCTATGTGACATAACCTAGAAAATACGTTAGCACAATGCCATTGACATGTGACATGTTAATCTTGCATTTAATAACGACATACGTTTTTGTTGCCATATAATTTACATAGTAGACTTACGTTTCAGTTTTTATCTCTTTGATTAACGTGAGAACCGAATGCGAGAAGGAAACGCATAGTGTCGAAAATTGATGCATTCAAATGGCCTTGACACGCCAGCTCATGATTTCGACCATAATAATAAATTAAATAAAATCAATAATTAATGTTGGTAGACATGTGCAATGAAGATAGTTACACAAACTGCATGTATGGAATAAGCTACGCCATATTTATTTACATTTGTTTTGAAGTGTAATAAAGAAAAATTAATTCTGCTTGTCTGAGATTACAATCTTAAACATAACCTTAAAAAATCATATTTTTTATACATAATGTAAATATTGTTGTAGAATTTTATTAAAAAGTTTTCATGAATTTAATTCATCCAGCTATTGAATTCTTTTATAAGTAACTTCATTCAATTTTAGGTGTTGCTTGGTGTATAATATGGTACCTTTTGGCGTTCGACAGTCCAGAAATGCATCCGAGAATCTCGTTGAGCGAACAACAGTACATCAAAGAGAACACGGTGAACACGTACGAATCGTCGCGACAGAGTACGGTGCCTTGGGGAAAGATTTTGCGATCGATGCCGGCCTGGGCGATCGGAATCACAACCTTCGGACGTATCTGGGTGCACTACACTTTCATAATACCCGGACCGAAATACATGAAGAGCATTTTGGGTTTCAGCATCGAAAAGAACGGCGTTTTGTCCGGCGCGCCGTTCATTTGTAGTTACGTGGCGTCGGTGTTCTTTTGTTACATCGCGGATAAGTTGGTCACGAGGAATATTCTTTCGTTGACCAATACTCGGAAACTGTTCACTGCCCTTTGTAAGTATTTTTGATGTTTTTAAATGATTTTAACTTGAAATGGAACTTTTAAACTAATTCGTGTGAGTGTATCGTTGCCAATTTGTCTGCTCGAACAGACCTTATATAAATACATTTTCAGCTCAGGTAGTTCCGGGAATTCTGGTACTTTTAATCAGTTACTTGGGTTGTAACGTATACTTAATTCTGGTGGTTTGGTTCGTCGCCGTGACGCTGATAACAGCCGCTTACGCCGGTGCAATGGCAAATGTAGTCGACATCGCACCGAATTTTGCCGGGCCTGTCTTAGCCTTCGCACAAACGATACACATGACGGCGAGTTTTTTGAGTCCGTTAGCAGCCGGACACCTAACAAACGAAGGCGTAAGTATTTTTAATTTATTACTCATACACTCAATAATTTTATATTTGCAGCACACGTTATCAGCCTGGCGGAATGTTTTCAATGTAACAGCCGTCGTTGCAATATCCACTTACATCGTGTATCAAATTTGGGGAACAGCCGAGGTAATTACACAAAATTAATGGAAAACTTTCTAACGTTATATTTTCAGATACAATCGTGGAATTATTCATCCGCTTCGCAAAATGCAAATATCGAACAAGAATTGATGTTGGAAAAAGGCACAAATAAGGCACGTAAAAAACGTGACAGTATAACAAGCAACGGGGTCCTGCGTACGTAATCACTTTTTAGTCATCGCCTTCTGGCTCTCTATAGATTTATGTATTCCAACGTTTATCTCTAAATTAAAGTTAAAGGCTGTGCCGATTCCATCTTTGTGTATGTCCTACATAACGTAGTTCTCACAGAGCAACAATATTGTATTATTCAAGTTTTGTGATAGGAGTAAAGTGTGCCCTTTATAATCGACGTTATATATGAATTTATGTACTTATGCTTATTTTGGGACGTTGTTAAAGTTGCTTTGAGTAAAACTGACGTAACCAAATCACAAAATTTATGTTTTTCTATTAACCTTTTATGTATAATAAATTATTCGGTCTCGTAATTGTATACACACGAATTATATTCTCAGGTAGGGATCGGTATTATTTTCAATCTATGACAATATCAGTATTTTTTTAAAATTTAATTTCTGAGATCAGGTACGAACAGCTCATTACTGGCGGCAGTGTCGACCAACTTACTAACTGTGAAGTTTTTAAATACAATCTGCACCCACTTTTAAATTATTCTATATTTTTTATACTTCGGATAGATTGTGCGTAGCGACTTCATTCCAAGAGATCTCCGAACGTCAATTCATAGCCGGGATTTGTGATAATAGACGGATTTCGTTTGGAGGTCTCGAGTTTCACATTTAAATAGGTGTTGTTTACGTTGTTAACATAGAAATAAAAGTTATTTAATTTGAGTGTTTGTTCCTACCTTTCCACCTCGATGTCTTGTTGTCAATAATAGAAATTTAAAAATTTGATTTCTAGCAAATTTGAATTTACAAATTCATTACATTTAATGTAATGAATTTGTATGCAAACTATATATTCTTCAAATCTATACAATTAAAAATTCAACATAATTGAATTGAAAGAAATCTTATTTATTACAGGGCTCTTTTGTACCGACAGTTGTAAAAATCTTTATTTAAATAATTGTATCATATAGGTACATAATTGTAATAATTATTTTGTTTCTAACGAAATTTAGTTTTAAGTAACTATTCCATTCAATTAAATGTAATTCTTTGTATTTTTTTTTTTTTTATTGGCGATTTACATTACGCGATACGCCACCTCGCGGCAACTTTTACCTTAGCGACATCAGTAATTAGTATTTATGCGATTGATACGCCCATTTTGCTAATTTTCATGTTCTTTGTTTGTTCAAGTATTATTTTTTATGTAAATCAGCTTTTTTTCAAAGCTATTAATTATATTAATATTTTGAATTGTCCCTTTGTCAGTAGACATGTTTTATGGATAGCAGCGCCACCAACGGTAATCTAGTGGTATTATTTCTGACGGTAATGTAAATTGCCAATTGTGATTAGGTTGGTTACAATGCGAAAATTACGACAGTTGGTATCGAGCAATAAGCGAGGCAGGTTATGGTGAGAAGCTGTCAGTTAGAAAATAACGAAAATGTTTTCGTCGTGTTCAGTTTGAAGGAAACGGTGTATTAACGCGTCGTGTTCGCAAATCGGCAATTATGAAGAGTAAATCGTCCAAGCGGGTCGCCGGCATAATAATCAGATCGAGAAAATCAATCGCAAAGGACGCAGTGGTCACGGTAAGTGTCAAAAATTTGACGTTTCAGGAATTTTCCTCCTTTGGAATTTGTTTACTTGAACGGAAAAACGCTCCGCAAAACGTGCAAATCGCATGAGTAATCGCGTCGTATCTTATCTCGTGAGTTATTGAAACATGCGTAATAAAAAAACACACCTGATCAAAAAATATTTTAACACCAAATGGGTGATCTAAATCAGCATTGGACGCGTTATCAGGTACGTGTATCATAAATAAAATACAACAATCTTATCGTAAAATAGTCATATCGATGATACTATGAACTTATTAACGGTTAGTAATGTGCATGTTTGTTGCTTATTATGTCTTCAAAAAGTATTTTTGGCGTCCCATCAAGTTCAGGAGGTGTTATAGGAAATGTCTGCTCGTAAGGATTTAAATTTTCTAAAGCATAATTTTTTTTACATTGAAATTTATATACAAATTAAAAGTTTATTTTCTTATTTATTTTAAAAATTCCCGCCAATTTAAACATTAAGATCAACATAAAATTTGTATTATATGACAGTGATGTTAATTTTTTATTTACAGACTTCTGGTTTCGGATTACCGAGCCTTTACCATGCGTTGGTCGTTATATTTTTGGAATTCTTTGCTTGGGGTCTCTTGACGATGCCCGTCATTTCGGTGCTGAACACGACCTTTCCCGATCACACGTTTCTGATGAACGGTCTCGTGATGGGCATAAAAGGGATATTGTCGTTCCTAAGTGCCCCGCTCGTCGGTGCCCTGTCCGACGTCTGCGGTAGAAAATTGTTCCTTTTGATCACAGTCTTCTTCACCTGCTTGCCGATACCGTTGATGACGATAAACACCTTTTGGTTCTTTGCGATGATCAGTATTTCGGGCGTTTTTGCCGTTACTTTTAGTGTTGTTTTCGCGTATGTCGCCGACGTCACCGAAGAGAAAGAAAGATCGCTGGCTTACGGTTTGGTGAGCGCCACTTTCGCTGCGAGTATGGTGATTTCACCCGCTTTGGGAGCCTATTTAATGGAAAGGTTAGTTATTTTTAAATTTATTAAGTTTGAGGTTAGAATTTTTATGTGTAAGATAAAGTTCGGAAAAATGGTTGGTTGCCATTCGCCATTTCCTGTTATATTTTCATTTCTAAAATAGGATTTTAAAAGAAAAGGTTTGATTTGTTTGACAAACATCAATTTGACATTAAGAAATAGTAGTTTAAGCAGACATGCCAATTTTTGTCCATGGCTTACTTTGACTAATTTTTTCGATCAACTGTAGTTCTTCCTATTAGTTTACTTTTAATTGGAGTATTTATTTTTTTAAGAATTATTTTTTCCATTCCAGTAGTTTCATTTTCATCATATTTTTTAATAAAACCAACAATTTGCATCTATATTTTCTGAAGAAATAATAGAAAAAGCCATTTTTTTAAAGTTCGTTTAAATAAGGTAATATTTTATTTGTAGGTGGTCAATGTCCGTAGTCGTTGCCCTGGCGACCGCCGTCGCCATTTTAGACGTATTTTTCATATTGGTCGCTGTACCGGAGAGTCTACCGGAAAAGGTAAAACACTTGAAAATTATTCCAGCTTTAATCGTAAAATGCTTTTAGGTGCGAGTGTCTCCAATCAGTTGGGAACAAGCCGATCCCTTCTCATCACTGCGTAACGTCGGACAAGACCCCACAATATTGTTGTTATGCATCGCAGTCTTCCTTTCTTATTTACCGGAGGCCGGCCAGTACAGTTGTATATTCGTGTATTTAAAATTGGTGATGGGTTGGAGCGCCCCCATGGTGGCCGTCTTTGTAGGATTAGTTGGTCTACTTGCCGTTTTTACTCAGCTCTGTTTAGGTTGTTACACTGTTGAATTACAATTTAAAAATATTTCCTTGACGATATTTACAAAAATGTGTGCAAAAAAACTAAGATTTTAATTTTAGGTGCATTAATGAAAAATCTAGGATGCAAGCACACAATAATGTTGGGTTTGCTCTTCGAAATGTTGCAACTTCTATGGTACGGTTTCGGCACGACAACGTGGATGATGTGGGGCGCTGGAATATTGGCCTCGATGAGTTCCATAACTTATCCGGCTATATCGGCTTTTGTGTCCATACACAGCACGGCAAATAGACAGGGTGTCGTACAAGGTCATTGTTTTGAAAGTTTTTAGTTTTATCGTCTGAAATGAGCCTTTGTAGGAATGGTTACCGGTATGCGAGGTTTGTGTAACGGTCTCGGTCCGGCCATGTTCGGTCTTATTTTTTACATTTTCCACGTGGATTTGAACGAAGACAACGACATCAAATCTACGAGTCCGACTGACACGCAACGTTTCGAATCGTATTCACAGGTATTGATTTTTACAAAAAAGTGATTAGAGTAGGCCTTGATTGAACATTCTTGGTTGGTAAGATTGACTTTCATTAATAACTAAATAATGGAAGCCCGGAGTGGCTTGATTGGTTGAATTTTTGCCTGATGGGAAAGTGTCTCAGGTTTGAGTCGCTCTCATGTGTGAGTAGGTTCAATTGTTCATAAAGTGTTGCTACAGCATTCACATTTGGCATATAATTAATATGGTATGGGCGGACTTCTAGAGTAACAAGCTTTTAATCTTTCATACAATAGAAAAAAAAAAACACATTTGACACTAGGTATGACTTATGTCAGATGTATTTCAATGTGCACCTAAAGCCTCTCTTACATCAGGTAACCATACAACCTGTCAAGCCATTCCGGGCTTGTACATTGTGATCGAAAAAAAATTAGTCAAAGTAAGCCATGAACAAAAATCTGCATGACTTTACTTTAACCACCATTTATTTCTTAATGTTCTTAATGACATTCGCCAAAAATGTTGTTGAATCAAATCAATTGCAAATGCTGCTGAAATTCATCATAACAGGCAACGTAAGAATATTGTCATTCACCGTTTCCTGTTTCATTTCTAAAATAGGATTCTAAAAGAAAAGCTTTGATTTGTTTGGACAACATTTTTGAATGTCAATTAGACATTAAGAAATAGTGGTTAAAGTAAAGACATGCCGATTTTTGTTCATGGCTTACTTTAACTTATTTTTTTCGATCACACTATTTATTTATTAATAATTCGAAGTAAATGTTGCCAACTACGAATGTTTAGTCGAAGCCTACTCTAATTTACTTTTTTCTCGATCATATGATATTTGTTTGAATAATTAATAATTTTTTTTTATGTAGTTGGTACCTGGTCCTCCGTTTGTGTTTGGAGCCTTCCTAGTCATATGCGCGCTGCTCGTCGCTTCTTTCATTCCTACAAAGCACACGCCTGAATCGGGTTAGTCGCAGTCCCAAATCACTTTTCATGTGTTCATTTTTTTTTTTTTTTTGTAGGTATACCCTTAGATACGTTGTATGAAATGGAAAAAGGTCACAAAGTTGCGGGCGCTTTAAGCCCTCTCATTCCAAACAGTAGATTAGAGAACGCCGCCATTTTATAAAGAGATCACAAAACAAAACATAAACTGCCTAAGATTTGACGTCGCCGTATGAGAGTAAAGCGACTTGACACACCCACACATTGCAGTGCATTTTTATCCATTCAGTTTCCGTTGCGAACGGTGGATCTAATTTATTTTGCTCGTTTCGTTTTTTTCCTCGTTTAGGTTAAAAGTGTACAAATATCAGCGTTGACGCGTTTTATTTTTTTACTCGATTGCTACGTATTTCAAAGTCGAAACTGATTAAACAACAGAAAGACGAAAATTGTTTTTTAGTTCGAGTATCATTCGGTTGTGTTTACGTGTCCGTCAGTATTCAAATGATGAAATTGCCGTCCGAATTGGTTTTAAATTTTGGACTTTGTCACAAGAGGACACAATTTTGTTATTTTGCAGGCTTGTTTAGTGGTGACGTCGCGCCGTTTCGTGTTCCAAACAACAAGTTTGGAATACAAAATGGCTGCGTTCGTCACACTAAACGTGTCTGTTGGATATATTCAAAGTATTTTTTTTAGTGAATTTTTGTTTAACATAGAACATTAGGAAACAGTGGGCAGAAATAGAGAGCAATTTTTATGTGATAAATTTTTGTTTTTTAAAAATTTAGGATGCTGTCAACTGAAAATTCGATGCGACGTCGATCAGTTTCTTTGAAAATGATACGATTTCGTCGCGGTTCAAATTCAAAGCACAGTTATTATGAAGCGCACTCTTTCGCGGGAACATGACTTAGAAGTTCCGATGTTGCTTCGATTGTCGTTCACTAGGAAAGCATAGCCGACTAAGTAGGGGCGACCCGTGGGTATTTTTGAATTGGAGTCGTCCCGTTCGAATGACGTAAGTTCCGGTGCCGTTTGTTCGCACTTGTTGTTGGAATAGTGTTTTATGTTTTATTGTGTCGAATTCCTTTTTAATGTGAGCTCGTGTGGGATGGATGAGGTGGGACGTTCCGACGCAGAGTGGTTTTATTTTTTTTGACGAGATAGACGACCGCCGGCCACGTTTGTCTCGCACGGCTCGGCTCAGATGAGTTCACCAAAGTATTTTAACGTTAGGCCAATTGTCGACGTGTAAAAGTTATTGAAAATGAAGTCAATGTTTATTTATGACTTGTTGTTTTATTCCATTTTCATCAAGTCACCCGAATTTATTAAAATTCGTTTGATCAATTTTGGGGATTTCCTAAATTCCTATATTTAAAAAAAATTTAAAGAAAATATTCAAAAATACCGCCAAATTGATACATCACTGTTTTAAAAAAGGGTTAAATATTTTGATTTCTGTACGGATTTTAACTGTAAAAAAATGCTTTTTTTAAATTAGTTATTGTCTTTAGCTGTATAAATTTTAAATTTACTTTAATTTTACAATTTTAAGTTGGTTTGGTTAAATATTAAACCACAAAAGTCCCTAAATCTAGTTATAATATTAAAAATACCGCGCAAACGAAGATACACGAACATAAACGAGTGTTTAAAAAATGGTGTTTGTGTCAAATATTTTAAATTTTGTGATTTTTAACGCAACGTAAATGTGAAAATGTTTCCTGTGAGTCGATTTATAGTCTTGGTAAGTGTTTTTGATTTAATTTTGTCCAAAAATTACGATTTGACCGAAAATTTTTGTATTGATGTAATTTTATCATTTTGTCAAATTTATGAACATTTTGTTAAATATATGCTTATTTTGGGACAATTTTGTATGCGCATGAAACATCACAATAAATCCAATAATAGAACATCATGTTTATATGCATAAAGCTAGTTTTCGATCATTTGAATGTGAGGTTATGTTAACATTTTATTTAAATATTACAGTTTTTCGTAATATAGAAATGCAAATATTACAAATTAATTATTGATTTTAATTTAATAAATAAATATATAAAACAGAACTTGTTTTAAATGTCGGGGACTTTTCGTAGCTTGAAAATATAAAAAGTCCCTAAATGTTTTTGTTTTTGCATATAGTCTATTCACTCTCTTTATTTTTAATCGAATCTCGAACTTTCACATCAAAACCAATCATTCCGCTTCTTTTCTTTGTTTTAGACATCAATTTTGTTTTAATTTCCGTTTCTGAAATTTTAATTTCTGCGTTAAATTAACGATTAGTTTGAAAAGCTTCGTATCGTTAAACAATTTATAAACAAAATTTTGAATTGACCTTGGATTTGACACAAAACCGAATTACTCATGTTTTAAGTTGGCAACAAATTTAAAAAACCTAAAATTCATATCTGGATTTTATATTTTGTTTAAATCAGTAGTCCAACCTAGATAATTTATGAGATGCAACCTAAAATTTTAAACTTTCTTGCGCCAATCCAACGTTATATAGTTCATATTTTTTATGTGCAAAAAAACTAAACTAAAACCTAAACGTTTTGGGTTATGAAATTTTTATGAATTTTAGGTTTTGTAAACTTTTGATTGCGCGACCTAAATTTTTTGTAGTTAAAAATGAAATTGTTTGAGTTTGATTGTATTTAGGTTTCGATTAAAAAAATCTTGAATTCTTATGCCCAGCCGAGACCTGCTGGGTTGGGTTGGGTTTTATTTTTTGGTTAAAAATTAACTTGTTTTTTAGGTTTGATTATGTTTAGGTTTCGTTTAAAAAAGCCATTCTCAGTCCAAACCTGCTGGGTTGGGTTTGTTTATTGGACGTGTTTATTAGACACGACTTAGGTTGCGTCAAATTATATCAATGGAATTAGGTTTGATGTGTTTCTGGGATAAAAACTAGGTTTAGGTATTCACAAACCTAAATAATTATGTTTTTAAATATAAAAAGTCAATAACTTCTTTAACCCAATCGCGTTTGCTTTAGAAAATTCAATATTTTTACACAAACCTAATACCTATTTTTGTATTAAAGGTAACACAACCTAGGTTTATGTTAGCTATATTAAAAAAAAAATGGAAATTTAAAATATGTTAAGAAATGAGTAAATATGATAACCTAATTAGGTTTATTTTAAAAACCCAAAAATTCGAATTAAAATGCGAATTTAGATAACTGGATCTTATTTTTTTAATTCATTTTTCTTGAAGATTTTCGAGATAAACAAACGTTAAAATGCTCAATTTTTAATCAAGTCCCCTATGATATCATTAGTTTCTGGTTTAATTTTTTACAGTTAAGTAAACGCTAACGTGCTAACGCTACGCTCATTTATCTTAATTTAAGTCTCCCACCACTAAAATTTATTAAACCAGGCCATTCACTTCGGCTGCTGGTACCATAGCTGTTACACAGTTTACTTCTGATTAAAATGTAGGTTAGAGTGCTGTAGAATTTCAATTGTTTTCGTCTATGCTCCGATTGTTTCGAGCCCAGAAAATAAAAATAAAAACTTAAGGCTTTTATTTCCACGGTGCGTTTTGTTTGTGGGAAAAATCGGGTATGTTTTTAATTCTTTTGTAAATTTTTATTGTTTTGTGTTTTTTCGTGTTGTCCGTGTTTTGAATATTAAAGTGTGAATACGAAGGTTCTTCCGCAATGCGCTATTCATTGCACCCGAGAGGATTTAGAAAGTGCACCGATTGCAATAATTGTACACAATTGAGCGGAAAATGCTTAAAAATTAATATTAATATTTGGCAACTAAAAGCTTTTGAAATGCGTCCCCGGACGTGGGAATTTAATTATTATTATTATTTTTGATTGAATAAATTTAAATAAAAAACGGTGCCGTAACGACCTATTAAATAACGCTTTGATTATTAAAATTAATTAGAAAGTAAGTTAGTGAGTGCATTTTGTTTTGTGATTTGCATTCGAATCGAAATTTTTCCAGAAGGCGTTTGCTTTAATTTTCGGTCCATAATTGGCGAAAGAGTTAAACATTTTTGAAGGATAACCGGATAACGTGTGAGTTCTTATAAGTAAGAAATAATAGGAATTTTAGTAAATTTTTTCTCCATTCCATTTAATTTATTTCCAAGCCTTTTTATCACAAAATGGTTTTGAGGCTTTGGAACGTCGGAAATGATATTTAGAACCCCCACGTCCGCCATGTTAAGTTTTAAATTGAAATTCTTTCAAATCTTTGTTGGGGGTCGAAATATCTATCATTTGATACACCACTCGATTTTTTGAAATTTTTAAAAAAATTTTCCCCTCTATACTTAAAAATGTTTTTTTTCATATTTTTCTACATGTTGCAGCAATGTGAATTATCAATTTGTAATTTTTTCTTTAATTTATCACCGAACCTTTTTGTAACTTAACTTTTATGTATGACAAAAATATTTAGAACCCCCACGTCCGCCATGTTAAGTTTTAAATTGAAATTCTTTCAAATCTTTGTTGGGGGTCGAAATATCTATCATTTGATACCCCACTCGATTTTTTGAAATTTTTAAAAAAAATTTCCCCTCTATACTTAAAAATGTTTTTTTTCATATTTTTCTACATGTTGGAGCAATGTGAATTATCAATTTGTAATTTTTTCTTTAATTTATCACCGAACCTTTTTGTAACTTAACTTTTATGTATGACAAAAATATTTAGAACCCCCACGACCGCCATGTTGAGTTTTAAATTGAAATTTGTTGAAATCTTCGTTGGGGGTCGAAATACCTATCATTTGATACCCTACACGATTTTTAAATTTTTTTAAAATTTTCCCCCTCTTTCTATAGTTCAAAATTCATTTATGATTTTTCCATATTTTTCTACAAGTTGGAACAATGTGAATTATTAATTTGTAATTTTTTCTTTAATTTATCACCGAACCTTTTTGAACTTTTATGCACGACAAAAATGATGTTTAGAACCCCCACGGCCGCCATGTTAAGTTTCAAATTGAAATTTATTGAAGTCTTTGTGGGGGGTCCAAATACCTATCATTTGATACCTCACACGATTTTTTGAAATTTTTAAAATTTTCCCCCTCTTTCTATAGTTCAAAATTCAATTATCTTTTCTCCATATTTTTCTACATGTTGAAGCAATGTGAATTATTAATTTGTAATTTTTTCTTTAATTTATCCCCGAACCTTTTTGTAATATAACTTTTATGCACGACAAAAATGATGTTTAGAACCCCCACGGCCGCCATGTTGACTTCTAAATTGAAATTTTTCGAAATGTTTGTTGGGGGTCGAAACACCTATTATTTGATACCCCACTCGATTTTTTGAATTTTTTTTAATTTCCCCCCATCATTTTACGTCTATACCTAAAAATTCCATTATATTTTTTTTTTCATATTTTTCTACATATCTCCAACTTGTCAATTATTAATTTGTAATTTTTTCTTTAATTTTTCGCCTGACAAAAATATTTAGAACCCCCACGACCGCCATGTTGAGTTTTAAATTGAAATTTTTTGAAATCTTTGTTGGGTGTCGAAATACCTATCATTTGATACCCAACATGGTAACGTTGAAAAAATATATATTTGCCCCCTGTCATTGTGCCCCATAACACTCGCAATATAAATTATCGAATCATAATATTTTTTCACACAGTGTGAGTATTAGACATATTTTTCCTTAATTTATTTTCAACGCCATTTATAATAAAACGTTAAATTATAAAAATGTGGCTTATGAACGGCCATGTTGATTTTAAAATTATTTGTTTTAAGAATTTTGTTGCAGTTCCTTAATACCTATTATTTGATACCCCACTCGGCTATGTTGCAAAAATTTTCTTTAAACCCCCTAATTTTTTGACAAAAAAAGCAGTTATAGCCCCCAATGTTTAGTTTATAATTTCAAAGTTTTGTTTATGTATTTCACCACAGTTTTTAAGAATTTTTCTACAAACCGCTTTAAAAGCTTTTTCGGTGTAATTTTATGTACCATTTGGGGCCCCCACAGTGATTTTAAGATTAAAATTATTTTAAACCCCGTTATTACATTTTAATCACTGTTTTGATTATTTAAAATTTGTTACTTGAATATGTGTGCTGGGGGGAGGGGCACTAACGATCTTAATAAAAAAAATTAACCAGTTTTAAACCAGCGGCGTGGAGTTCGAAAGGTTGGAAGGGTATTAAACGATAGGTGTTTAAAGGCAACATTTTTAAATCATTTTTATAAAAAAAAAAAATAAAGAATTGTCGATCATGGGGGCATATAAATATCAACGTGTAATCGCCAGGGGGGGGGTTTAAAATTTAAAAAAATGCGACGTGTCATAACAACTGAATTCGTTTATTATTATTCACATAAACGGTTTTTTAGCGTTGGGGGCTGAAAAGTGGTGGGGGTCAAATTTCTTTCAAAATGACTTGTGGGGTATCAAATGATAGGTTTTTAGATTCCCAATAAAGTACCTCAAAAATATTAATTTTTCATACAACTTTACGGTCGAAAAGTTCATTATTGTTTTTTAATTACGATGAAACGCGATTGCAATTGTTTCGTAAAACGTGACTTGGAGATGAGTTTCGTGGGTGTGCGAGTAACTTTCATGGCAACTTATTATTCACAAGCCGATTACTAAATCTCACGTTTGCTTTGGAATGTACGAAGAATTTTTCTATCGTCGTTTGTTTTGAAATGTTTAATTGCAAATGTTAGTTTAAGATTGGTTTTCTAGGTTCGTTATCTTAAAGCGATTCGAAAAAAAATCGATGTTGCAAACGGAAAGCCAAATTTATTCATGCAAGCGTAACGTAAATTTGCACTTTCGTTTGTTACATTTTCCCACCATTTAGGAATTGTGGGAATGTCGAAATGTTTTGGCTTTCGTTGTGATAAATTCATTCATAACACTTTTTAGTGTTACGCTATTGCAGGGGGGGGGCATAGCAGTAATAATCAGTAATCAGTGATTTTGTTTGAGGTTTCAACGTAGACACGTTTGAATTTTGACAGTTGTAATTTTTGACAGTAAAATTATGACGTTTTGAGATCGAATTTGAGGTTATGTAATAGACAGTTTTCCATTCTGTGAATTTCCACAACATAACTGGCAGTAATTCACAACAATAAAGGCAGACGAAGTCCATTGACAGTTATTATACTGACGGTTTCACATTCGATTCATTTTGACAGTTTTAAAATTTTGACATAACGACGGTTTTAACTGTAGACTTAATGTGTTGGGTTGGGTTGCGTTGGGTTGGGTTGGGTTGGGTTCACAATTGACGTGTTTGAATTTTGACAGTTGTAGTTTTTGACAGTCGCCAATTATGACGTTTTGAGATCGAATTTGAGGTTATGTAATAGACAGTTTTCCATTCTGTGAATTTCCACAACATAACTGGCAGTAATTCACAACAATAAAGGCAGACGAAGTCCATTGACAGTTATTATACTGACAGTTTCACTTTCGATTCATTTTGACAGTTTTAAAATTTTGACATAACGACGGTTTTAACTGTAGATTTAATGTGTTGGGTTGGGTTGCGTTGGGTTGGATTGGGTTGGGTTGACAATTGACGTGTTTGAATTTTGACAGTTGTCGTTTTTGACATTCAGTTATAAATTATGACATTTCAAGATCAAATTTGAGGTCGCATTTTACTATTTTTCTTTCTAGGATGTCAAAAAGACATTTGATGCCAATTTTTCTTTGCGTGTTAATCCGACACGTCAAACCTCACGGCAGGTTGATCGAACCCCCGAGTAGGGCGACCGCTTGGCGTTACGGCTTCGACACCCCGCCCAACTACAACGACCATGAACTTTATTGTGGGGGATTCACCAGACAATGGGTCAAGAATAACGGATCTTGCGGCGTGTGCGGCGACCCTTGGGATTCCCCCGAGCCGCGCGGCCACGAATTCGGCGGCGCTTTCTACAAAGGCGTCATAGTTCGCAATTACACCGTGGGCGGCGTCATCACGATACGAATCGAACTGACCGCCAGTCACAACGGCCATTTTGAATTTGCGCTTTGTTCCAATTTTAAAAATACCACTCAGAGCTGTTTGGATAAAAATATTTTAAAAATGGCGCGTTCGCAAACCGACGACGCTAGCAAATATTATCCGAAGGATGGGAATAAAGTTTATGAAATGAAGTACAGATTGCCGAAGATGGCGTGCAAGCATTGTGTATTACAATGGCGTTATGTAGCAGGTTATATATTTTTTTATCGACTCGCGAATTATTTCTTTACAAATTTATTTTAGGTAATAATTGGGGAAATTGTCCGAATGGTACAGGAGCTGTAGGTTGTGGTCCTCAAGAGGAATTCCGCGCCTGCGCCGATATATCCATAACCGGAAGGGGCGGCGAAATGCCCGATTACGTCGACGAACCAACGACCACCGTCACGAGCGTTCCCGAACCGGAACAGACTTACAATCCATTCAGCGCAATAATCATTTCGCTCATTACTTTTTTAGTGATATTTTTAATTTTGTTCCTTTTGTACTTTCACTATTATCAGGTTGGTAAACAGGTGAAAAGTTGGATTAAAAGCCCCGTTAAAACGGGTAAAGCGACTAACGAACCGCCTTTGCCGCCACCGAGGAACAAACGTAACAGAAATTCCCTCGATGACCG
>JAFFZR010027802.1:0-18567 GCA_018397195.1 Lethrus apterus | reverse complement strand
TGGATGATGACTTTATTAATTTGGATTAAAGGTTATCAATTGAAGAGCAATTTAATAAAAATGACGAATTACGAATTTTTTTCCCTTTTTTATTTAACTTTCTTATATACGGACACCTCCCATAAGCGGACAGATATGTTGGAACCGTGAGTGTCCGCTTATGAGAGCTTTCACTGTATACATAGAAATAAGTGATGATGTATATTAGTTAGCCCTCATGAGATATCAAATTACTGAATATTTCTTATCTTGAAATTACAAAAATTATTAAGTTGTGAGTCAAATAAGTACTTTCCATAACCATTTTTTCGCCCTTGATTCTCTCTTACCACTTGTTCAAGTTCGAAGAACTTATCAGGACGTAGTTGCGACCATGACAGTCTTACAGATGATAAAGCCTATTCCAGCATACACTGCAAGGATTAGGGAAACGTGGAAAACCTAATCAGAATCGGAAGGCCAACTCAAAAATTATGCTGTAAGTTCTTTTAGAAACTTTAAAAACATAAATCACAAAATGTATACATAGGAGAAATTACCAAACTTGTTTTTTATAAGAAAAATGTAAAAATTTAACAAAATTCCGTTACTTTAACATTAATGCAAATTAACGCAGATGTCATAAAAAAACGTGTTTTTATTCGTTTCTTTTGAATTAATTAAACTAGAAAGTTGCTTTTTGACTATATTTATTGGCAGTTTACACACGACTACTTTCGTCAAGCCGAATACTTTGCGAAGTTCATTGTACCCATCGTGGCACTATTTTTAAAACAACCATTCAGTTTACTGCTCGAATATAGTTTGCAAACGAATCATGTGCGTACAAAACACTCTTGTGCGTTGTTCAAAATTTTATTTAAAAATTTTTTAATTTAAGCATTAAAAAAAAGTAGCTTTGCGTTTTATTAGCAACGCTATAAAAATAAAATTTACGGATTACAAACTTTTCGATATAAATGTGAATATTTCCTCACATTGTTTCTTAAATGACATGTTATGAATTAATTGCTATTTCAAAATAAAAACAAATATACATCCATAAAAATAAGTTATTTAATTTATAAGCTTTCTTGAACAACTTCATCAGTTTTATTTAAATATTCGCCGAAAGCTTAACTTTAAAAATGATTAAAATAACGTTTTATCAAATATTATACTATACTATATTTTTTTTTAATTTTTTGTTAAATTAAATTGGCAGATAGAAAATTACATTAATTTACGACTGTGAATTGAGCGTACAATTCACCCTAAATATGAAGGGTGTTTTAAAAAGGTTACACCAATTTGGTCCGTGTCAAAATCTATCGGCTCCCGCATTGCAAAAGCTGGACGACAAAAGATTCGATTATCGAATGAGCGTTAATGGACCGTATTAGTTTTTTTACTATTTAATAGGCGATAATATGCTGCTGGTGAGACGAGGGGGGCACGGTGACAAGTCTGAAGCCAAAGCCTGCTATGATATTTTTCTCTGTGTCCGCTATCACAAGAATATTTTGTTATGGTAATTAATTTTAGAGACATCGATATACAACATATTTACGTATATTTGTAATAACGTGGATTATAATGGTAATAATAATAATGAAAATGTAGGAAGTATGTTGAAGTAAGAAACGGTACATTGTGGGAAAGACTTTGCATTTTGAAAGCGATTTTTGTGTTTTTAAACATATAGTTTTTTCCAAATATAACGAAGATGCTTAATAAAGATGATGATTAGATAAACATTTATTTCTATTTGTAAGGACTTAAGAACTAATCTGGGAATTAAATTGTAGAAATACAAAAAAAATACTTCTTCTTTGAGTAATTTACATCCTCCATAAAAATATAACAAACCAATATTTATTCAAATGTTTCCAATTAAAATAAATAATAAATTATGCCGCAGAGATGATTTTAAGCCGACGATATTTTTTCAACTTGAAGTAATTTATTGGCGAAAAACAAGATAAATAGAAACTACTATAAGTGACCGTCACGATGCGATGAAGTGAAAGCACGAAATTCGTAAATGTGTCGAAATCGCGATGGGACATGTTTGCCTAAAATCTTTAAAAAGTCACTTCGATGTAACGCCACTTACGCAGAATTTTTATCACTCGTTTGAAAATAGAACTGTTTATTTTGAGAATCGTACTTACACATGCTCTTGCTTGAAGGAAACGAAACCCGTTTATTTTAAAAAACGCTGTTTAAACTTTCCTTTCATTTAATTTGTGTACATTTAGATTTTTTGAAAAGCAGTGTATTACCGGCATTATACATCGGCGTTATTATTGGTTTCAATAAAACAAAAATCCAAAAATGTTAATAATGAAGGCGATACAATTCACACAAGATGAACAAAATAGTTATAGATATATTTAAATCATAAAATCATAATAAAACAAAATAATTTGTATAAGAGTGAAAAACAACGGAGTAATTAATTAATGAAATTGTAATGAAGCCTTTTTCTTTAGAAACACCCTCAATCTTTTTTTTAAATTTATTATTTTTATTGTGAACAGGTTAGATAGGATTCAGACAATAATAATTGTATATTTGGTAACCGATCATCATAAAAAAGTCAAAATTAAAATTACTATGTTCTGCAGCCAAAATTATTAGTTGGATATTTTTTTAATTTATTAATATTAAATTCTTAATTTTAATTGCTTGAAATTATACTTCTCTCTTTTTATTCTTAACCGTGCAATCAATAATAGGCTTGTAATAAAAATATATTTATTACACAAATATGTAAGATATATATAAACATGTGTTTCGGTATTTTTTCAAGTAATATAGAACTTTAGAGACTTAAAAAAACAGTTTAAAACATTAAAACATCAATTAAATCAATCGGTTATAAATAATTAAAATAAAACAAACTTTACATTTCATAATCCCTATTGCGTCCTACATTTCGACTTCATCAATAAATGGAGGAAATATGAGTTGTAACATAGGTTAGGGAATTTGGATCATCAAGTAAACTTTATGATTATTTATAATAATTTATAAAATAAATGTATGTAAGGTACATTATTAAAGATCAAATGGTAATAATTTTCATGTCAAATTATCTTAAACTAAGCCTATGTTTATGCCTCTTAGTAGTAGTGAGAATGTATATAGAATAGTTGGGTTCAGTCTTGTCTTGTCTACTTGTCTTTTTTGAACACTTGGTGACTTGAAGACTTATGACCGGTGCCTATAAATTATTTATGTATCCACCTTCCCAATTTTTTCCACACGTTCATTAATTTCGCCAGGAGCGATAAAGACGTTTACATTTTATAGAAAACCTGAAAATAACTTCATAGACATTGAACATGACTGCGAGATTTACTGCAAATATTCAATAACGTGCTTAAATTCCTCAGAAAACTAAACATGTCACTGGTGCATTACAAGAACAGTAAGGGACTTAAGAATACCACATGAAGAACACCAGTAAGATTATTATTATTTAAAATAGCGTTTTTAATTTTTACAGATTTTGTTTAACATTGTAATTACTCATTAGGCCAATAGCATAATAGCTAAATCCTGTGATTGTCGAATGATTAACATGTTGGTGAAGTTAAAGATTACAATTGCAGATATGCTAATCGATTGTATTGATGGGATGTTGATGTAAACTTTGGTAAACTATTAGGAATATGACTTTTTCTAATTCTAATCGAAATACCACATTTATTGTTCGATGCAAATTGTATTTTTTTTCTTTTATTAGGAGCAAATTGCTTTGTAAAATATCGTTGCTTTATTACGAAGACACATTATTAATTTTTTCTTTGATCCAAACCTTCTTAAACTTTATCGATTTAAACAGGACATGAAAATTAAATATGTCTATAATATAAAAAAAATTTTTTTTAAATAAATTTGTATATACATCCTTAATTTTGAACAAATTGTAAATTGGTGGTTGTAAAACAGGGATGCAGGGATGCACGAATCGCCGCACGTATATTTAAGGTGGTACAAAAATTTATAAACTGACCTTTTAAGTGTCAATTACGAAGTGAACCAAACCCACACAACCTCCAAAAATTTTAAAGAATTTTAGATCTTTATTACAAAATTTTAAAAAGTGACATTTTGAATTTCAATAAACAACCCATATTTATTCCAAAAACCTGACGTAAAAAATAGTCTAGCCAATGGAATCCATTCCATCCGTACTTCCTATTCTTCATTTACTTGTTTTATCTTTCTTTCAGATATTTTTTTTTTTCGGCGGCCCTTCTCTAAGTCATAGTGAATCTATGTGGCCCTTGGTGTTAACACGTCTGTGCATCGCTGTTCTAATAACGGCTGCTGAAAGATGACATTGATAAATGGGAACAAGTGGTGGAAGAGTGCGACGTATTAGGACGAGAGCATGGAGGATGAAAAGCAGGAGTGCAAGGAACATGACGGAGGATGGGAGAAGGGGTGAGGTTGCTACGTAAAATGGAAGAGACGTTGAAAAGAGCGAAATTAAATTAAATTAAATTGTATATAATTTTGTAATTATTCTGTAAATGAAAGTTAAGCCAAATAAAGTTTTTTTTTAATAATCTAAGCCTAGCTCAGATCACAGAAGACAGAATATGAAAACTAAAAACAAAAATTCTTGATTTCTTGAAGTTACTAAAAATATAGACTGGCTCAAAAATAAAATCACTAGAAGAAACAAAAACATTAAAATAACTTTCAGTTATCTAATTTGTAAGATAATTAATTCAAAAAATAATGAAAATGTTTACTACAAATTGAAAACACAAAAAGTGCCCCATTTTCATTTCACAGATTCCCCGGAATTCGAACAACCCATCAAATCTAAATAAATCTGTGATTAAGATTTGATTTAATGTAATTAAGTATTAGAAAAACTACGTTTGCAATCTGTTAATTTATTAAATTATTTGCTTTTAATTAAAAATATTTGAAATTCATAAAATACAAAATTGAATTAAATACAATAGGAATGAACCTGAAGAGTTAAGTAAAGTCACACCGTTTCGTAATGAGTATGTGCAATCACGATGTCAGTAGTATTATTATGCTTTTCGAAAGAGTTGCGGCTACCGGAAGAGACGGATTGTTAGGAAGGGTTATGAATAAAGAGGATGCAGTGTGTTGGTGGCAGCGGCGGAGGGGGGAGGGATTGATGACCATGGTACGAGACTGCGACTTGCCCTAGCCGCCAAGTCTTGTCACGGATGGCCACTCAACACTCCTGCTAAATGCAGAAGAAGGCACTTCGTGCGTAACGTCCGCTTATTCTCTTCGAAAAGAACTTCGGAGCACGAAAATCGAAGGTCAAAAATATTTAAAAATGAAAAATGAAACGACAGCAAATTTTTAATATAAAATTTTATTTATTTTTAAAGTAAAGAATTCATTTATTAGAATTAATATAAACTAAATTCTTTGTTACGTCACACAATTTTTAAAAACTTGATATTCCAAAATAAAAACACGGATGATGAAATTTAAGACTCGCTTTAAAAGTGCTTCAATTAAAAATAACCACTTTATACAGGTGTATATGTGCCCCCCACGTCCCCTTCTAGGCAGGGGGAGAGAGATCTATAAAATTGGCAATCCTGTTGTCAATACAACTCCTGCGAGCTGTTGTCAGAATATTTTCTTATTTTCTTTCAGTTGTATTGAAAGTCAATCAAGAATGTAACAAATCGTAACCAATTATTACATATATTATTTTTAATCTAAAACAATAATAATAATAATAAACCTATCCTATTGGAATTTTTGAAGTTAAAGCTTGCTTCCTTTTCATGAATTCTTCAATTATAATGTTAACATGAACTGTAGTTGTGTAAATGTTGCACCACTCTAACAATAACTATATTAGGAAATAAGTTTTTGAATAAAATATATTTGTTTATGAAAATATATTTATTTAAAAATACATTAGTATTAGCGATTTAAGAGTTTAAAATCCCATTATGCGAATGTAATAAATTGTATTCAAAAGTAATAAGTATGAATGAAATGTAAGAAAGTAACAAAGTAACATATTTGTTACAAATGCACAACGCCACCTATCCGTGAGCGCCTCAACGTTGGCTATTCGTCTACTTCTTTCCATCATGAAATAAGTTAATTTTTCTTATTTATATTTTTAGAAGATTTTTGCCTTATTATATAATATTTAGCTAACATTTTTCTCCCACATCCATCCATATATACTAAAAGAGAAAGTTTGCGCTTTGCGCCATTGAATTTACCGTAAAATTTAACATCCGATGACATTTCATCCGTTGCAAAATTCGAAAACTCAATGACACACTGTGGAACTTTCTGTAAATAATTTTCTTTCTTTCTTTCTGTACAAAAATAATAATTACAATTATCATCTCTTACAATGGTCGAACCTAGACCGCAGTCACGTTTATTGCTATTTAATGCCAATTCGTACAAAACATACCTGCGATATGCTACATATTCAAATACTTTTGGACTTTTGATTTTGATAAATAGGCCAAATACAAGTGTTATTAAATGTAATATACAGAGTGAGCAATTTGAAGTGAAGTGGGGTATTACACAATTTCTTCAATGAATATTTATTTTCTACAGTTAACCATACTGATCAGTCCTTGAAAATGTCCGTTAGATTCACTTGTTGTCAGTTTGTTTTAATCATTTTTCTCACATTCTTTATCAAGACACTATCTGTAATTCAGCTTTGAAGTAAATTCTATACAACTTCCCGAAACCGATTTGACAATAAGAACCTGAATCTGAATCTCTTAGTTAAAAGTGTGAAGGTAACGTGTGGTGACAAATGAATAATTAAGTTCTTCACTTCCTTTTGTTCAACTTGTATACAAAACTTTGTAATTTTCAAATTTCTCTTTTATATAGATTGTCATGACTGAAAATTTGTGTATTTCCGTACTTTTTCGTTGACATTTAAAACAATTTGCTTCTACATACATTTCAGGAAAAACGTTGCTAGTTAATCCAAGGCCAACAAGAGTTCAAGGTTACATTGCGTGTGTGATGCACATAAGAAAATATTTTCACAGCCACAACCCGTTCAGTACAACAGAGCGAGATACTTGTAAACTTTCTTAATTTCCAAATTACTGTAAAGTTTTATGGGTGCTTTAATTCCAGTTTATGACATTAACTTTATGGAAGGATAAAGTGAAACTTCAAATGTTACTATTTAAAATAAGTTCAATTTCTACATAACTAATGAATTTTAGAAACCGGATCAGTTTCTTCAATGATGTTTTGTTGACATTTGCATAGATAATCTTATTTATTGTCAAAAAAGAAAATGTGTAAGTAATACATTTTATAGGTTTGCACATATAATTAAAATTTTACATTTTGATTTTGATTCATAATAATTTCTTCTTTTTTTTCATCGCCCAGAATTATAAATTTTTTTATTTTTGTTATTTAAATATTGTAATTTTAATCGATGAGAACTGACCTTATCTCACCTTAATGTACTATCTAAATCAAAATTAATGTCATAGGGAAAATAATGTTAGGGTCTTAGTACATCTTCTTTATAGGATTGCGGACGTTTGTTTACTTGACCAAAACCGCAATAAAATGTAAATATAACCCATTATAGTGTGCCGAACTTTTAAAATTCGAAAACTTATTCAAGTTCGATTAAATGCGTACATAAAAGTTTTTTATCTTTCCTACACATATACAGGCTGGGCCACCTTAGCGTATTTCCTCAATAACTCCATTACTGTTAGAGATAGGAAAAATGTTCAATACAAAAGTTATTAGACCAAAATATACCTTAATAAAATCGAAAGAGGATCCAATTTTGCGTCTGATGATGTAAACATTAGTACACCACCCATTTAAAAAAATCAAGTTATCTATGTTTGAAGATATCTAAATTTGAAAAATCATATCACGACTTGTGTGAATCTTAAAAATTTATATTTGTAGCCAAAAGGAGAGTTCTTCATGCTTAATACAATGGTCAAAACCGCAACTGTCTATTTTGTTCTGCTGCGTAGATATCAACAATTTTTGAAAGCACCGCAAATGTCATTTTTTCAAAAAAAATTCAAATAACACCGAAACGGTACAACTTACATACAATATATGGTTAATAAAGTGACCTTTAAATTTGACGGGAAATTAAAAAACGCAGTAATATACAGGCTGTTCCATTTAAAATAACGAAGTTCGTATGCATTTCCTATATAACCGGAAGTCCGCCAACCTTAAAAATATTTTTAAAATGTGCAACTTATAAAGCAAAATATCTTTTGTGTTGAACATATTTTCATATCTCTAACAGCAATGGAGTTATCGAGGAATTACGCTTAAGTGGCCCAGCCTGTATAATATTTCTTAATTCAAATTTATTTCTGTAATAAAATTGTTATATTTGTTTTTTGAGTATTTTATATAATTTGTACCAAACAATTAAATTTAAATATCATTTCTAATTTAATTGACATAAAACACATGCATGAAATATTATCCTTTTAATCAAGTAATATGTGCATGAGTTTAGATTTACAAATTGTGACTGATATTTATGCATCTACAGCTGTAATTTTCAAAGTCCTTTAGGGGTTGTAAAAACTACCCCACGTTCCCCACGTTTTCTTTGTAAGGATGTTAAACACTAGAAAAACGTCAAGTAATTTTAAACAATTTTATTAAAATAAAAATTGTTTTGGAAATAAAAAGTAAGCATAACAAATTTTATAAGTAATCAGTAATTAATTTTTGTGTAATCGCCCATTATTCTCAATGCACTCTAATAATCTGCTTCTCATTGAATCAATAAGACGTTCACAGAAATCAGTTGGTCTAAAATTCTCCCATATAGCATTAACATGCTCAGTCAATTGTCTTACGTTTCTTTATCGAACTCCAAATTGTTCCAAATCTTCCCAGCACCTTACCATGGAACTCCACATGTTCTCAATGGGGTTTAAATCTGGAGACGGAGACGGTTGCGTGGAAGTGGTTTTTGTAGTAAAAAAGCCTGCTGTGAAACTACAACTGACAGAAGAACAAGTTAGAATAAGGCTAAATTTCGGCCGAGAAAAAGTGAGGAACTTGAATTATTTTCTTCGAATATCAGCTGAGTACTGGGGTTGGATTTCTCTCTTACCTCTAACTCTTCTATGATAAGGTGCTGGGAAGATTTAGAACAATTTGAAGTGCGAAAAAGAAACGTAAGGCAATGCGACTGAACATGTAAATGTTAATATTGGAGAATTTTAGACCAACTGATTCTGCGAACGTGTCGCTGATTCAATGAGAAGCAGATTATCAGTGTATTGAAAATAAAAATATTAATTAGTGATTTACTTATAAGTTGTTTTATCCGTACTTTTAATTTTCAAAAAAATTAATACTTTAATAAAATTGCTTAAGATTACTTGACGTTTTTCTAGTGTTTAAAATCCTTGCAATGAATACCATTTCCGGTAGTCTTTACATTACAAAAATAATTAAGTATTATAGTATGTGTAGGAAATGTAAAAAAATAATATGTAGGCATAAATGGAACTTGATTAAGTTTTCGAATTTTAAAAATTCGACACAATATAATGGGGGTTGTATTTACATTTTATTACAGTTTCGGTCAAGTAAACAAACGTGCGCAATCCTTTAAACCTTTAAAGATGTACTAAGACTAATATTATTTTCCCTATGACATTAATTTTGATTTATGCTGTACATACAAGAAAAGTTACTACAATTTAAAATTTAATTTTTTTTTTAAACTTATCTTGAGATGTCTGTTGATCCGTTGGGGTATGACTGTATATTCATGATCTCTCTAATTTCAGCTCCTTCAATACTTTTTTTACAACATATCGAAAATTCTTTCTTACTTCCACATTTCCGTCATGAAGACACGTTCATATTTAAATACGAATATCTTGGCAAAAAATGTATAATCAAATTGTCTATAAATTGATCCCGTAGAACCCTATTTGATAACTTCCAATATTTCATGTAATTTTCAATTAACAAAGGAAGCCGATAAGGGCACATTGATCGAATAAAAGTACGAAACTGTGTCACATGATAAATATTTGCCTAATCGTGTGTAACACATCAGAAGGAAAACTGATGCATCAATTATTCGCCCTCGTCGACTATAGGCACTTTACAACCCGTATGTCTACAAATATTAAATTGCCGTGTCTCATTATGAAACCATCGCGTCTCAACAATTTCTGCTATAAATTATTTCAAATAGCACGTACGAAATTCATTAAAATGTATAATTTGTTCAAAATCATATTCGTCGTACACGTTGAAAAAATATCAGGAAATGTTTCAATTTTTGTCGCGCATTTTCCCCCTCCACCCTCTTCATGTGACACAGTATTAAGAAGAGGCGTCGGTAGGATGGCGGCAAAGCAGGGTTAGGAGGCCATTGATCTGCCGAATGCAACGCGGTCGCGACTGTTGAAGGACAAGGGTCCAAATTCAATGACCTAACTTTAGAGGTCCTTTAGAGGACACGCAATGCGTATGCAAGCGGCAGAAAGGTAGGGACGCGACAGCATATTATACGAGTAAATGCCGCTAAGGCAATCTTGGAATTATCTGCCGAAGATGCGTTATAAAATTGGATTTCCGGCTTTGCCTTCGTTAAAATAGCTATTGTTTAAACGAAGTCTTCGTAGTAGAAACAAAATATTACATAACATTGTAAAGCTTAAGATTCATTTTGAAAGTAACATTATCAATTTAATTATTTTGGAAAATTTTCGATTCAATTTACAAATGAAACAAGAAGAAACACTTAGTTTTTTATGGCATGTTTGTTTTCTTTGTATACAATAATAATAAAAACAATGTGTTTCATATCCGCATTTATCTTTCTCACCATGTTAATTAATTCCTGTCTCATAGTTCGTATTCAACTTTTCCTTTCACTTTACTTCCTCTATCTAATCTATCTTTTCACATATTTTCATCCTTTTTTTATACAATTTATTCTTAAAGATTTTTCCGTCTCTTCACCACTTCTGTTTCTACATTCACTCTCATTACTTCCTGTCCACTCGTTTCCATATTACTTCAACAGCTTTATATATTTTCTATTAATTTTAAACTATAATACATAGTTACCTCTCTTATATGCCGCCTCTAATACCAAATAATGCAGATTTGTCCATTCGTAGTTCAATCCGTCTTAGAAATTCTTCTCATCATCATCTCTTCTTATATACATCAGGCTTCCTCACATATCAAATATAAGCAATTATTGTTAAACTAGACATCTCAAAAATGTTTTTGCAAGTTTTTCTTCAAAATAATAGGACAAAATAAAAATTAGTGATATAAACAGTGTTACTAACACATATATACATATATATTTAATCATAATTTTATTTCCAAAGGTAGGGGAGAAAATTATTATTTGCTTTTTCTGAAAAGTGGATTTTTTGAAGAATCTTATTTCGAAAAAACATCACACATTTGAAATCAAAAAACTTTTATTGTTTAATGTCAATAAAAAATTGTGCATTGAATAATTAATTCTTTAATTATAATTATTTTCAAAAATACGATTACAGCGCCATCTACACATCAATAGCGAAAGTTCAATGCAACGAATTACAGATGATAACCTTAACGCAGGACAAACGTCAAAATTGTAAGGCAATAAAAAATCCTTTCATGTCGGTATCGTTTCCGTAAGGTATGTCAAGTTGTTATTTTTATTTAATCTTCATTCATCATTAATTCTACGAATATTTAAGTAATATTTAACGATAATTTATATTTGTAATGTACTTTTCCATAAAGTAATGCGATTATTTGTTGTTCATTTTTACTTATAGAACATAATCATAGGTTAGGTTATGTTTGCAATGTTTATTTCAGATAAAAATGGCTAAAACTAAAGGTGACAAGAAGGGTAAATCGGCAATTAATGAAGTGGTTACTCGTGAGTATACCGTAAACCTACACAAAAGGTTACATGGTATCGGTTTCAAAAAACGAGCACCCCGTGCCATAAAGGAAATCCGTAAATTTGCAGTGAAACAGATGGGCACACCAGACGTTAGGATTGATACTCGTCTTAACAAACAGTTGTGGTCGAAAGGAATCAGGTATTTAACTTTAAAGGGTTTTTGTTTGGAATTATAAAACGTTTCATTTTAGGAATGTGCCTTTCCGTATTAGAGTTCGTTTGTCACGTCGAAGGAATGATGATGAAGACTCTGCAAATAAGTTATTTACTTTAGTGACTTATGTACCGGTTGATACATTTAAAGCCTTACAAACTGAAAATGTAGATGCCAGTCAAGAATAAAGTTTTAATATGTTTATTTAATGATCGTTTTATTTTTTCTTTGGGAAAACTTAAGTTGTAAATATTCAGTTTGTTACATTTTTAATTAAGTTTAACACATTAGATCTGTTTTAAACCTAGTTGCTCTAGAATTATAAAGAGCCGGATGCAACGAAGTTTAACTTGCATAACGAGGCCAACTTCTTACTCAGAACTACCCCATGCAGAAAGCATCATACAAGCACACCTCAGTTCCTTTAGTCAAATTGCAATGTAATAAAGTGAAAAAAATTAATTTCTTATAAATAAGAATTTTCCAAATAAAATAAAATCCCCAATTTTTGATTCCATGTTGACCAACTTAAATATCTGACACTTATAAACATAACCTAAAATCTTTGAGTAAGTAACTTTACTAACGTCAAATAAAATGGAAATGAGAGACACAACATATAATAGCAATGATTACGTTGAAACGGTAAGTGACACAATCAATTTGCATTAAAATAAAGTTATCTGTTACAGGCATCAGGAAACAAAGTTAGTAAACAGACGGTGTTGTGTGGGTCCCAGAATATTGTCCTTCAAGGTAGAGTAATCGTACAGTCCGAAGCTATCATAAGAGGTGATTTAGCTAATGTTAAAACTGGGCGATATTGTATTATAAGTAAAGAAGCTGTTATAAGACCGCCTTACAAAAAATTTAGCAAAGGGTGTGTTATAATATTAATAATATACAAAAATTATAGTTGTCCTTTTTAGTGTAGCATTTTTTCCACTTACTATGGGTGATAATGTATTTGTCGGAGAAAAATCTATCATCAATGCAGCCGTTGTTGGATCATATGTATACATAGGCAAAAATTGTGTCATTGTATGTACAGATTTCAATTCACAATGTAAAATTAATACCTACACATTTTTAGGGTAGACGATGTTTACTAAAAGATTGTTGTGTTATTGAAGATAATACAATTTTAGCGCCTGAAACTGTTGTCCCACCATTTACTAGATACAGCGGTAATCCCGGTGTACAAATAGATGAAGTTCCAGAATGTCAAATGGACTTAATGGTTGATTTTACTCGTAGTTATTACCAGCACTTTGTTCCAGCTAAACTCATTTAGTTTACGTATTTATTACAGATTTTATTTATTCATGTGGTTTTAAATGTGTATTTTTATAATTATGTAAAGTATTTAAAACAATTTTTATTAAATTTTATTTGTGTCGGCATAATTTCAAAATTTATCATGCATATTAAAGAGAAAATGTACAATTTGCTTTAAAACAATTCTTTGTCTATCATGCAATCACAAGAAAATTTTATTTTGCTTTGTTTACTTGTTTGTCCACTTATCTGAAACATATACTTGCGTCCTAACAAACAAGTTACTTGTTTAAAACTGTTAATTTTGTTGTGTAATAAATAAATGCATTAAAGTAGGAAGATTGTTTAAATGAAACATATAGAACTGTAAGACATTTTTTATTCAATGTATTCAAAAGAAGTCTCCATAAACATCAGGCATGAGTCCTACTGTTCCACTAACCCAGTGGTACGAACATTTCACAATTTTGCACAATTTTTATTTTCATTCAATGCAATAGAAATATTGTATTCCACTATTAGAAAAAAAAATGTGCGGTTATCGAATATTATAATATTTGAATTTGATTAATTTATTTTCTTTGAAATTTTAAATGTGTTATTTATTTTTACCTAACTCTTACCAAAAATTAACTATTTCACAAAGTGTAGGTACTTAATAGAATTTTACATAAGGCGCCTTGGGAAAATTTATATTCAGTAAAGGCGCCGAGAGACGAAACAGTTGGGAACCACTGCACTAATCTATAGATTCCCTGTTTGTAAATGCTTACGGTTGTTTGCGGAACCATTCTGTAACAGCAAACTCTATAGCTCATTTCAAATGAGAAGATTCGTCATCAATGCGCGAATTTTCACTTTTAGATGGCATCGCTTGGCACATTTTAATCGATGCAGTGGCGTAGGATACTTTCCATAATTTCTAATTCATATTTATCTAAGTTTTGTAGTTTGTAATTTATGTTTAGTTAGTAATTAGTTTCTTATAGACTTTTATAGTACACTTACATAAAGGTATTGAGAAGTAAATAATTCTATTCTAACATAAAGTGACTACATTTTCATTGACACAAAGCGGGACAAATGGGATGAAATGAGAATTATAATTTAGTTATGAAAGCAGACCAATAATTCAAAAAAATATATTTTATTGTATACGTACTTGTCTATAAATATACAAAAATGTATTTATTATTAATTATTGGTAACTATAAAAATATTTGTAAAAAACAATAATTTGAACATTATGATTATTAATTAAATAAAATTTTTTATTTAAAAAAATTATGATTTTCTTTCACTGTCATATTTTTGATCCGAGTGAATACTTTGCAATAGATTCGGATCATTTATTAAAATGTCGTGAAATTTCTCACATGAATTGGTCAAATTATATTTTATTATTATATTTTATTATATTATATTTTATTGGTATGCACTTCCGGTTCTACCGGAAGTGCATACCAACTTTCTTACTTTAAATTGGATGTTATACTTTTTCATCGTTTTTCAGATTCTACTCACATTTCTACACCAAAAATTATTAGGGTACCCTATACTAATATCTAGCCGTTTTGGAGTTATTTGTCGTTTTAAATAAATTTTACCAATTGCAGTTGTATATTGAAAATTCTGTATTTCTGGGAGTACTGCACTTCAAATCTTCATTTTTGGCACTTTGCTAGTTGATACCATGGGCAACGGAATGGTGATGTTAAAGTTGCCAGGAAATATACAGGTCCGCTCAAAATTAGCGACAACTTCCAACAACTTCAAATCAGTAAACATCAATTTTTTTAAATGGAACCGCTTGTATATTACTGCGTTTTTAAATGCGCTTAGTAATTCTATATCGATTGATATAAGGCACACAACCCATTTTTTCTAATAGTTTTTGAGTTATAAGCAGTTTTCTAAATAATTCCCCTAAGAATGCCGTTTATGCCTTGTTTAGTGATCTTAGACAGCCTTGGATGTTATTATAATTGAGTATTATGATTGTCTACATTGACACTTGTCTTTTGTTTGACATTAGTATAAAGACATAATGGCTGGTGCAGTAAATAATTACACAAATAACGATATTTTAAATTTATTTTACATACATGGAGAATGTGGGAGAATAGTGGATAGAACATGTCGTACTTTTAACGAAAGATATCCATATTTGTCACTAATGACTAAGAAAAAATTTAGAACACCGGAATCAAATTTTTGCGTTTTTGCAATTAGCAGCTTCTCCGAAAAGCAGAAAATTTGATTCCAATTTTCTAAATTTTTTTTCGTCATTGTTGGCAAATTTGGATATGTTTCGTAAAAAGTACGACATATTCTATCCACTACTCTCCTACATTCTCCATGTACCTATGTAAAACAAATTTAAAATATCGTTATTTGTGTCTAAAATCACTAAACAAGCATAAACGGCGTTCTTAGGGGAATTATTTAGAAAACTGCTTAACTCAAAAACTATTAGAAAAAGTGGGTTATATGCCTTATAACAATCAATGTAGAATTACTAAGCGTATTTAAATATGCAATAATATACAGGAGGTTCCATTTAAAAAAATTGACTTTTACTGATTTGAAGTTGTTGGAAGTTGTCGCTAATTTTGAGCAGCCCTGTATACTTCCTGGTAACTTTAACATCACCATTCCGAGGAAGTCAAAGGAATAAAACAACAAAGATAGAAAAAAATAATTTAGCACACTACGGATATGGTAACGTTAATACCTTGGTATCAACTAGCAAAATGCCAAAAATGAATATTTGAAGTGCAGTACTTCCGGAAATACAGAATTTTCAATATACCACGGCAATTGGTAAAATTTATTTAAAATAACAAAAAACTCCAAAACGGCTTGATTTTAGTATAGGGTACCCTTATAAGTTTGGGTGTAGAATTACGAGTAGAATCTGAAAAACGATGAAAAAATATTACATTCCATTTAAAATAACAAAGTTGGTATGCACTTCCGGTACAACCGGAAGTGATACGTGAGCGCCAATAATTTAAAATAAGAGATCAGTTGGTGTAGCTTATAATTCCAAGTTATTAGAGTTGATATATTTCTGGAACACGGAAAAGTTCTAACGAACCACTTTCGTGAATGACCCTGTATATGGTTGGCGTTGACTAGACAGTATGCATTCATATGAAACTGTCAATAATTATCGTACGCGTTTTTCGTTCAAAAGTAAAGGAACTGTTACGATATTATATGATTTGGGGAAAATGTTAATGGTTATCCTCTTTATCGAAGAAGAAATAATGGTAGGACTATCACTAAAAATATTCATGGAAAAGATATGGGAATTGACAATCGATACATAGGTCCTTAGAATCCATTTTTATAAACGTATTTTCAGGCTCACATTAATGTTGAACTGCGAGTGTTCATAGCATAAAGTATATGCATAAATATGTGTACAAGGGACACGATTGTGTTAATATACAGGTTACCGCGGCGGAGGAAGGTACACTTCACCATGATGAAGTGTCAACATTTTTGAATACCCGCTATGTTAGTACCAGTAAAGCAGCCTACAGAATTTTTTGCTTTCCGATGCATGAACAATCTCATACAGTTATTCGTTTACCCGTACATTTACCACATGAACAACAAGTATACTTTCGCGAGGACAATCCAACAACAAGAAGTTCCTACATTTATCCAGAAACATCAGTTTATTATGTCTGAAATAAACAAGAGCAAACCTTGAAAAAACGTGCAAAAAAAAACTAAAAATTATTGGTCGAATGTACAATGTTTCTCCAGTTGAAGTTGAACGATATTACCTTCGTCTGTTACTACTTTATGTCGTAAGTGCTACCATTTTTGAGGACCTAAGGACTTACGATAATGTCCTTTATGCTTCTTTCAAAGAAGCAGTGATGCGACGTGGGTTATTTCAGGATGATATCGAATGGCATCGTTGTTTACAAGAAGCATCAGTTTTCCAAATGCTTATATTTACATATTTCAGTAACCTTCTAATGTAGTCTCTTTGTGGGATAATTTTAAGGATTCTCTAAGCGAAGACTATTTACTTCTTCACAGTCAGGACATTGCTTATAAACTAACTCTTAGTGATATTGATAAAGCGTTAAAATTGCATGGTTTTTCTCTTTCAACATTTAATTTACCAACTGTAAATAATGTACCATCAATTCCACACAATGAACTTAAGTTTAAATTATTATTTTATGTTTTTGCAAGCAAATGAGGAACAGCGCCTAATAATAATCAATGAAATAAGTAATGTCATACAAGAAAACAATATTAACAGGAGCAATGCTTATTTTATAGATGGCCCAGGGGGTACAGGAAAGACTTTTGTGTACCAGTGTCTATCTGTAAATAAATATATCTGTAGCATGGGCTGGCATTGCTGCAATGGTTTTACCAAATGGTCGCACAGTACACAGCAGATTTAAATTACCTCTTAAACTTCATGAATCTTCGGTATCATCTTTAAATATTTATAGTAAAATGGCAGCAGATATTAAATCAACACGACTAATTATATGGGACAAAGCGCCAATGGCCAGTGTGCACGCATTACTGTGCGCAAACCGTCTTCTTCAAGATATAATGGGTAATAAAATTCCCTTTGGAGGTAAAATCATCTTGCTTGGGGAAGACTTTCGACAGGCTTTTCCGGTTGTTACTCACTCTTCGAGAAATACAATTGTTTAAAATTGTAAGTAATGGACAATCTGAAATTCAGTTCTGATTGAATTGCCTTCAAATATAATTAGCCAACAAGACATCGTCACTGAAATATTTGGCGTAGGATTTCTAAAGGCTGAAGATATCATGCAAGTCTCTAAATATGCAATTCTTGCACCAAAAANTAATACCTGGAATGACAAAAACGTATGTTAGTGTAAAGCATTTAGTCACTGAAGAAGAAAATGAAGTTCTTCAACTTCCAGTAGACTTTTTAAATAGTTTAGAATTAAGCGGTTTGCGTCCTCATGTTTTAACATTAAAGGTCGGTGCAATTGTGATGCTACTAAGAAACTTACATGTATCTCAAGGCTTATTAAATGGAACCAGATTAATTGTAAAACATATTTATGAAAACTGTTTAGATTTGGAAATAATTACAGGAGTTAAAGCAGGGCAAAGAGTATTAATTCCTAGAATAGATCTTACGCCTTCAGATACT
>JAFFZR010027801.1:0-18574 GCA_018397195.1 Lethrus apterus | reverse complement strand
ACTTCAGCAACAATAATTATTGCTATTCCTACAGGAATCAAAATTTTTAGTTGATTAGCAACATTACATGGAACTCAAATAAATTATTCACCATCAATTTTATGAGCTCTAGGATTTGTATTTCTATTTATTATAGGAGGAATAACAGGAATAACAGGAATAACAGTAGTATTAGCTAATTCATCAATTGATATTATTCTTCATGATACTTATTATGTAGTAGCTCATTTTCATTATGTTTTATCAATAGGAGCAGTATTTGCAATTATAGCCGGATTTGTTCATTGATTTCCTTTATTTACTGGATTAACTATAAATAACAAATATTTAAAAATTCAATTTATTATTATATTTATAGGAGTAAACATAACTTTTTTTCCTCAACATTTCTTAGGATTAAGAGGAATACCTTGCTAAAAACAAACGAAAACTTGCATTACCCGGCAAAATTATGAAACTTTAGACGGAGGTTTTTTATTTCAAAGTCAGTCCAATTTAACTGCCTTTAAAGTGCTTCGAGAACGATGAGACGCCAGGTGCATAATTTGGGGCTTCCAATGATACAATTTCTGACTTCTGACATCCGTATTCAACAATTTACATCGAGGTTTCCGTTACTTTTATATAGTTTCGTTTATCGATCAGTTTGAATTTTGTTCCCAAAAAAATATTCAAAACAATCAAAAACACAAACTGAATTAGAAAGCCGAATGGACCGTCACGTCGACGTGTATCGTAGCCGTGTGAATTCGTGAGAACGTCTGGCGTCAAGTTAAATTATGTTTGCAGATCATAATGGTTAGTTTGACGCGAACTTGAATTGGTCAATGTTTCGGAAAGGAAAGAATTCTAATAAAAGAGGAGTTGAATTCGGGCCAGTGAACCGGCAGCTCGCCTCCGCACCCTCCGACCGCCGGCTTCCGGCAACCGATTACCGGGAAAATGAAACTGTTTCTAGTAGAATTCTCGCTTTTATGTATTCGCGAGCAACCTATTCCATTTAATCCAGTTTTTAGTTCTTCGGCGTTAGGACATTTGTTACTGCGAAACGTCGTCGTATTTCACGCGATATTATAACCGTCAGGTTTATACGCGAAATATTGTGCGCGCATTGCCGTATTTTCATGCATACTTAAACTGGGATGTTATTCAGTTTAATTTGTCGGATTCCAACTATAATTTCTATGTTGGGTTTATGAACGGTTATGAAAGTAGTAAACTATTTAATGTGTAGTCTTTCTCGATTTTAATTAATGAGATATTTTTTCTTGCGTGTAGATGATGAGTCATTGAAGAGACAACTTTTCGACTTTTCGACAAGTAATTCTTCAGGGCTTTGCTTTAAGAAATAATTGAAGCAGAATGGCCGTTGGAATTATTAAATTGTATTGTTTACAGGAAGCCAACCATACTTTCACACTGCCTAACACTGCCCTAGGGGGACTCTTTGTCATTTTCTTCCAGCTCCGATGTATATAAGTTGAACAACATCGAACTTCGAGGACACCCCTGTCTTAATTAAACCTTTCTCACCAAGTTACTTTCCATCTACTTGCTCAGAAATTCCCAGTGAACATACCCACAGCGTTTCCTTATCAACCGAGTCATATGTTGCTTCCAAATCCACAAATAACGTATGCAGACTCCCTTTCCATTTCCCTAGCGTCTGCTCTAAGATGTAGTTGAGCGTTATTATCTGGTCGATTGTTCCTCGTACTTTTCTAAATCCTGCCTGTATTTCCGGGATTATCCCGGACTTCCACCTCCATTTCTAAATAATCTACCAACACCTTTCCAAATATCTTATATGTGAAGTCCATGATGGTTTTGCCTGTAGAGTTTTTCGATAGATTTCTATCGCATTTTTGTACATGAACATTGTTATTCCCTCATTCCAGTTTCTTTGCCGCTCTGCTTTTTCCACCATTATGTTATTCAACTGTTCTTCCAATTCCTTCATTAGGCTGTTGCCCATTTTTAATATTTTGCAGCCCCTCGCCCGACGCCTTTAATCACGTTATAATTTCTGCCACTGATCCTTCTTCTTTTCACTTGTTCACTTAACTCTCCTCCTAGACTCCTTGTTTCTTTACTTATGTTTTCGTTCTTTCTCCTTTCCATTCCAACTGTTGCATGAAGTGTGTCCTCAAACTTTCCATTGTGATCCGCCCATCTTGATCTATTTTTTTCCTCCTTTCTTCATTCACTCTCATACCTCCTTTTCATTTTTCAAGTTTCTAATTCGGTTTAATACATTCTCTTCCCACCCTTGCTTAGCTTCCCTGCACATCATCTCAAACTCTTTCTTACCTCTCGTCATGGTTTTCAGTCAACCTATCGTCGTCTGAAAATCCGTCTCTCACCTCCTCTTTGGCTCTTCTGCTTTTTCCATCAATCCTTGTGCATTCTTCCTATAGTCCTTCTTATCTTCGCTGCATTTGTTTTTTCTATCAAGTCCTGCATATCTTTAACATTCTCTCCCTTGATCGTCCATGGGTCTTATAATTTCTAATTTCCTCATTACATTTAATCTAAAATTTCTAACAGAAAAATGTTAAAACTTATCACATTTAACAAAGTGACCACGTAAAATATTTGTTTATAAAATATTTCATAAGAAATACTTGATATTTCACGGAAAATACTTATCAATAATTCTTATCAATAAAACGTAACTCTCAATCTCCAACGATTGACCTATTTGTCGGTACACGCGGCTGAGTGTGTTGATGGAAGCTTCATAGAGTGCGTGCACGGAATAATAAAGCTGAAAGCGCTGAGCATTTCAGTGCCGCGGCACCTGTTCATTAATAATAAGCTTCAATATGAATTAGTGATGTTAAATCTAATTCACGAAGAAAGCCGTTCGCGTACAGCACTTGAGCTTAATGGATGACGGTGTTTTGCAATATATGACTTTCGAAATTCAAGTAACTCTTTACTCGTGTCCGTTTTATCGCTTCGATTCAATCGATACGAATAATCCGCTTCTCCGTCGATTTAATCTCGTAATTAATTTTGTATCCGTTTTAACGCAATTATTTCAACTCCAAAAATTTCAACACTATCTGAAAACATGCGATGTAAGTTTTAATAATTTATAATTAAATTAATTGGCTCATACTGAAAACCGTCGTTAGTTCATCCTTTTCCACCGTTTATACAAATCCAGCGCACTCCAGCGCGTTGTGAATTAACTTTCGACGCATTGTATGTACGTTTTACTCGCACATACATTTACATATCACAATTTTCATATCGTTACATTCGCAGAAAGAACTAGACTCTTTTGTGTACGTATATACGCAACCAATTTAAAGTTAAATAATAACTCGCAAGCATTTTTAAAGTCACGTTCGGCAAGTTTGCATTTTCATACTCGCGTCGTGTATTTAGAAATATTTATTAAACTCGGATATTGAGTATAAAGGAAAATTTCGTATAAGATATTTCTCTGAAGCTTTTCTTTGTGCAAACTGTTATCTCTAATATAATTTTCCAATTTCCAGAAGATTTGACCTCTAGACCATGAGACTAGCTTAGTAACTAAATACTCGATGAGGTTGTATTAAAAAAAATTGAAACTACGAAGAAATATTTCAGTTTCAAAGTTTCCTAGAAATTTTTTCTGGATTTTTTGTGGTTAACGTAATCGTGGATTATCATCTGTTTGGTTTATTTTCCTGTACAAAATGTAAAAATTTTGTTCAGTAATATCTGTGGACTTTGTGTACTTACATTTCCATTCTAAACTTTATTATTTTAATAACCAGTGTATGTATAGCCAAAAGTTTTGTAGTTTGTTAAATATAGTCAAAAATGAAAATCTATTCTTTTCTTCTTTTTTTTGTAGTATTTTTATTTACGACTGTACATAACTGAATTTTCGCAGTATTAGAGTAATTTATATGGATTTTACAGGCACAATCAGTTTTCTTGGGACCTTTCTTGATTGAGATGTGACATTAGATTTTACTGGCGAAGAAGACGAAGTTGATAGTGTAAAGAAAAATGGGTGACAAAAGGAGGTGTCCTGGAAAGGGAAAAACATAAAAAGTAAAGGAAACATTATTTTTTTCGATGAAGTCTTCATACCATTTTATGTTTACGGTTAAATATTTCGAAAATTTTTTTTCATATGATTTTTGTAATAAAGTTCAACATCTTAAAGTTCAACATCTTTTAATTTGCCTTTGAGCTTCTGCACAAATTAATAAACGGAGATTTATGTGCTTTCGAAAGTACATTTCGGTCATACATGTTGGGTCCTGTGAAAATTTTCGAATTTTACACAAAATTTTCCTCTATATGTTTCTTCGAAGTAAACTCATAAAATCTAGTTTTTTAAAAGCTTTATTTTTGCTTTTCTAACAACTGAAAAAATTGACTAATTTCCTTTTTTCAAAATTTACTGATTTTTTAATTATCTCAATTTTGCCAAAAATTTGATACGCATTAGCAACTAATTAGATTTATCATTTCATCTATACATAATACATCTATAGCTAGAGAAAACTTAAAAAGTGTTACAATCTCAAACGATATCACTATTGTTTAAGGCTATAGACCTTTTACATTTATTTACTTTCGGGAAAATGTAATATCTATAAAATGTGATAGTGTGAGGAAAATTTCCGTAAACGAACCATAAAATATATAATATAGTTCCTAGAGATAGTAAATAAATAAAGCAATCCATACAGCATGATTTATTTTTTAAAAGTCAAAAGGGATTCTCATATAATCATTAATTCGGCAAAGGAATTAAGATAGTCTTGACGATTTCGAATTGTTATTAGTTATTACTCTTGAATCAGTGTACCAAAACTAACAAATTAAATACTGGGCGAGGAACCAATTCCAAAACCAATAAATTCTAATTTAACTAGCAGCGTTGAATGTGAGATGTTATCGAAGACTTTATTAAAGTCGTCTAAAATTAATACACTTAATTTTCTCCTAGGGCGATGATATCAATGACGCAAAAACTTGGTTCTACATCTATAGAATTTATTTTTAGATGCTTTTAAGATTTTTTCAATTACATTTTCCAATTTGTATTTTTTTGTATCTTTTAAAGAAATTTGAAATAACTTTCCAATTAATAAATTTTAAATTGTTTGATGTGCATTCCTCGCAACGACAATTTATTGTGACGATCCTTGTACGTATAAGAATATCGTTTGACCGAAAGAGAGAGGGAAAAGCGTGTTTATTTAACCAATACATAAAACAATACTATCGATTCGCAGTGCGAGGAGACCAATTGGCTTTATTTTGTCTTTCGCGGTCACGTCCCCGTTTCAGTCTCCTTTTTGAACTCGGGGCATCCGAGGCAAGTAAATTGTCCGTGTCATCCTACTAATTGGAATTGATTAGAGCCACTCCGGCTTAGTTGCGGTCGCTGTAAATACAAGACCGGTCAATAAAGAATACTCACTACCAATTAGATCTATATACACCCGGTTGTGCAATCGAATTAATATAGCCGTCGTTTCTTTACGTAGTTTACGGACGAAAATTTTAATTGGCCATTCAGGCGACTTCAATTAAGACTACAATGAGTTTATTAACTTTCGTTTGGGACAAACGATGTCGTTAATATTGTTTTGGTGTGTTTTGTATTCGTGTGCCCGATTACGATAATTACCGAATTAATAAATTCTTCTTTTTTATGTGCTTGACGTTCGATGTATAAATAGAAGAAAGTTAGTATCGTATGTAAAACTTTTTTCGTGAGTGTAGCTTTCTATGAAGTACGCGACCTGTTCTCTTCTGAGGTCATTTAGTAAATGAAAAATATTTATATTTGTCAAAAAAATGGAGATAAAAACGTCTCTACGACATCGTTGATAATCGATAATCTGATAATAACTGATAACTCTGATAATCAGTTGGTCTAAAATTCTTCATATAGCACTCCAAATTGTTCTAAATCTTCCCAGCACTTTACCATAGAAGAGGTAGAGGAAAGAGAGAAATCCCCCCTGTTCAGCTGAAATTCGGCCGCTTGATAAATTTGCTTTTACGTTTTCGACATTGTAGCGCGTGTTTTTCTGCCATAGGCGCATCCTGAGAAGACGAGAAGGTTTTTTCATTGGAGAAAATAATTTCAGTTCCTCACTAAATTTTCTCGGCAGAAATTTAGTCTTATTCTAGCTTTTTCTTCTGTCAATTGTGATTTCACAGCAGCTGGTTTTCTACTACGAAAACCACTTCCACGCAACCGTCTCCTTATTGTTACTAAAGAGCAATTTAGATTTAATTTCTTTTTCAAATAACTTTTTGGGATATCATGTCATCTAACCTCACTTTTTGCAGATTAGTAGCATATTTGTTAAATTACCCGCCATACTATTGATCACGTGACATGTCTCAAAACGAATGTTTGGGTTTTACCATATTTTAATAATTAAAAAATTCCTCAGGTGTTGCAACATTTATGCCGGTCACTCTATATAAATTTTATTCAAGTTTTATTCAAAACGAACTAACCGAGAATTTATTTTATTCGAATTTCCATTAATTACTTTCCAATTATTCTCGAAGTGAAATTAAAGCGTCAACGTTCAATCGAACAGAATACTCCGTTTGTTAGCGTATTATCACAACTATTTATAATTAAATTTGCATTTAGTTGGCAACGTTACTCCGTCTAATACACAATTCGAATGACGAAGAAGCATTATTATGCCGAGTTCGTCGGAGGTATCAATAGTCATTAAAAACACGACATTTACTGCAATTTCGAATCCATATTGTCATTAAATAGAGCGGCACTAATGAAGTGAAACAACTCCAATGCTGCCTGTAAAGAGTAATTTTGAATTTATATGTATAACGATATCAAAGTACAACGTCTGTGATGGAATTTGCTTTTGATGTTCGGAACCTTTGGTCTTGTTAATATATTCGTGCGACTTATGGCGTAGGTTTATGAATCCAATATGATCCATTAGTTTCATCCAGATATGCCTGAAATTTTGATCTCATGGATTCGTCCAGCATAAATTTTTTTTTGCAACATGTGGATTTTTTCGTGAGGCAGGGAAAAGAAAATGTTTCAAAAATATATTTCGTGACGTTTAATTTGGATTTTTTGGAGACACTGTAAAAGTGTAATAACGTAATAACCTAACGTAGAAGTGTATTATAATGTAAGTTAAATATAAAATGCACGCAGTGTAATTTATTATGAGAAATTGCAGCCGGTGTTGGTTCTTTCTGGACGATTAACTTCTTTCATTTGGATGGACCGATCATCGGGTCGAAACGTAATGCGACGTTTTATGTTGCTTCGGTTTGATGTCTATTGCCAGAAAAGAAACTATAACGTTGAGTTTTGTTTTGCCAATAAATTGGCATTCAAACTGTATTACAAGTTAATTGTGTTTGGAATATTTGTGTATTAATATATTTATTACGTATGATAGATTAACGTAACGCTATATTTCCTCAGGACAAAAGTCACAGAGTTATTGTCCCTCTCTTCATATAAATATCTATAAAATAACACAATGAAACAATATATGAAATATAAATATCAGTAACTCAACTGTAAGGATAAGATACAAAATTAATGCATTTACTTTCAAACTGATCATTGTATCAAATATATTTTTGATTTAATTATGCCCATATTTAAATATTAACTCTATGTGGAGTAAATAAAATCCTTTCGGGATAAATCGCTTTTGGCAACATAAATTTTGATCGATACGGCTTTCCCTCCACGCAATATATAACCCAAAGAAACAATTTATATCGATGCTAAAACATAATACTTGCCATTTCATCATTTTATTGATTTATTTCCCGCATTAGCGAAAAAAGTGACAAAGTAATCAGTTTTCCGTTCAAGTTATTAATTTTTTCCCCTTTTCGTCAAACGATTGAATTGTTTGTTTCAAGTATATAACGCAGCTAATAAAACAAAAGACTGTAGAAAGGATTTGATTAAGAGATGTCTTTTATGAAGCCACAATTAACGAATCTTTTCTTTGATTTGAAAAAATTGCAAACTCGAACGTTTGTGTTTTTTAAACTCGTCGACGTTAATATTTCAAGACTGCAAGCTTTAATAATAGTCGATCTTGACGTAAGTCGATTTTTTTAACGTTATAAATTTTAAACCACCGCATTCCCAGTGGAATAAAATACTCACTCGCTGACAGATGCTGACGCGCCACTTTTTAGATAGATAAGTTCGTACTACCATAGTAATAACTCACGTCTTAGTACGTACTATGGATACCGTGAATTACAAGTGTGAGAAGATGTAATAAATGTGCATAAGTTGCCAATTAATATTCACAAACATTTATCTCTGTTGCTGAAGTATTTGTGAACTATCTTATTGTATATAAATTTGTATTATATGAAAGAATTATGTCCAAACATAAACCGATTCGAAATTAATAGATATTTTGTTGCTTATCTTTCTTTACATCTAAGAACGTAATCGAAAAAAAAAATAAAACAATTTTACTAGAATATTTAAAGTTATCAATCATTTTCAAACAAAATAGAGAAATAAATTTTTTTATTTCCGGTCCATTAAATTAGGTCTGTTTGGTATCCTGAACTAGTGTACACTGATGCAGACTTTTTTGAAATTAAACATTTATTACAAATTGATTGTGTTACTTAAATTCTTTTTGATGAGCTGAATAAGTGTAAGTAGTGTTAAGCTACATTCACTCAAAAGTTAGTTCGAAAAAGTGCACGGATTGCATTTTGTAGTGTACACTTTTCTACACCAGTTCAGGATACCAAACAGACCTAGTATGTACGCGACATCGACACTAAAAAAGTTATTCAAAGATGTAAAATAGAAGTAAACCTTCCTAATAAACACATATACGTATACGTTTTTATACAGTTTTTAAAAACAAAACGCTATCAGATGTTTCCAATGTATGTTTTCATTACAGGAATCTGTAATGTTTTTGACGTTCATTAAAAAGAATTTTATTCTTTTTATTTAGTGAATATTTGATTTTAAATATCGAATTTAATATTAAATTTGTCCCTTAAACATTTAAATACAACAACATGTCTTTTTTTATGAACGTCCACTCTTTGATCGTTTTGACACTAGCATGAAACCAGGTGTTTACGCAACACAAACATTTTATTTAAATTTTAAATTAAGATTTATAATTATGTTATTATTTTCTCTTATTTAACGTGATGCTTCCAAACGTTAGTGCAATTAGTACATTACCGGTCCTTTTATTTGGACGTCGACCCATTTTAATGAAACTTCTTCGGTTCCAAGTGTTACTCCATATCGTTTCAATCTTTTGTGGATGCCATTCCTTCTGGTACTCTTTAACATGGATATTTTCTGGATCGGTTTGCTTGGATGCAGGATTCTTTGCTTCGATGGAATTTTCAACATCCTCGAAGAGTTCCTTTAATTTGTCTTCGCACTCGTCCGTCCGAGGAGAGTGAAAGCAAACGATGTTTATCGGTTCATGGTCCTATTAAACAACATAAAAATGTAATTATTGTTATTCAATTTATTCAATGTTTTCCGTGTTTTCAGTTTAAAACTCTGTAATAAAAATAAAAATTTGACATTTGAAATTTATTTTCTATTATTTATAGAAAATAACACAGCATTATGACTGCTTTAAATCTCATTGGGCGTAATCTATTTTATCACCTTTTATCCATGTTGCTTTGAACTCATTCTTCAGTCATAAATTTTATTATCATTGTTAAAACACTTATATTTTTTCCACAATTCGTTCAGCAATGTTGCTTAAAATTTTTCTATCTGAACCCAGGCACAAAATAAAATATTTTATATCTCACGCTTTTTATCTCCAGAATCAATCCTTGACCCTTGCAAAACTTTTTAAAAGCCGTTTCTCAATCGTTATCTTATCAGCATCCATGATAGAGTTTAAGTCTCTATCATTTCTTCCATCGTTCCTGTTAGATTTGATATCTTTTAAAACCCTTTATCGTCATCATCATTGCATCATCAAATGTGTGATTTTCTACTGTGTACGTATTTCTCTTTTTATATTACTCTTTCTTAATTACTACTTAATTTTTACAAACAAAGATAATGTATATAAAAAATAGCTTTTCTTTCAAAGTTTTGTTATTTTCTTACTTATTACTTGCTTTGTTATTTATTTATTTATTTTTTAATTTTTGAATTATAAGTTTTTATTGTTTTAAATTGTAATAAATTGTTTATTTGAAAAAAAAATTCAAGATGCAAATTCATTAATTAATCAATAGTAATTTTGTTGAATACGATTCGAGTGATATTAATTTCGATAGAAACTATATTCTGTACTTATAGGGTCATAGATTTCTCGTTGACCCCATAGTCAATTAACAACTCGACAAATTTTCAATTGAGACGCGAGATTATGGCCAAAATAACCTAACAGGATATAAATATCCATTTCTATGACACGCGAACTGGATTTGTACTGTTATATCCGCGTACGCCTGTATACGTTCCGCAGTAGCCCTTTAGGGGGTGGAACACAAACAGGGCAGGTGCCACAAAAACAGCTCAACATTCGTGTTGAGTCGGGTCCGTTCGTTTCTAGCTGGTGCCGGGGCGCTCGCGGCTCACGGCGCGAATCCTCCACAGTGGATGCCCATCCGCGACGTATAACGCGCAAACGTAAGTCATGTCATCCGTGAGCGGTAAGATTACGAACTGAAAATTTTCTACGAATCCGCTCTCATTTTGGACTGAGTTTTCTACGGACTTTAGAAATTGCACGTTTATATATGTTTGTCGTTCGGTGTCTTTAACTTTGTGTGTGAAGGAATTTCACGATAATCGCTGTCGATGATGATGGCTCCGGTGCACAGAACAGATTGTAAAGTTTACGTGTTTTTATACATTTTAGTGTTGTATGTTGGTGCGAATTTGTTTGTTGGAGCGTTAGCGAAAATAGAAGAGGAAACCGGTACGTTTATATTTTTTTCCGCGAGGAAGTTTTCCATCTTACCGTTTAGATAATTGTTTTTAGTTTTAAACAGAACTCACTAGGATGATTAGTTTTTATGGGCAAACTATATCTAAAATATTAATTGATAAGCCAAGTGGGCTGGAAACATGTATGAGACGCGTCACAATCGTCCTGAAAGGATATGCATTAGTGATAATTTGAAAATGGACATCATTTCCAATTATATTTAATTCTGTTGAAAGATTTATTAATTTTCGTGAAAAGAGCTGAATAATTTTTTTTAATTTCCATAAATACAATATTTGGGATAGTTCGCCATATATTTAAAATTGAATTTACGAAAATGATTTTCCTTTCCTTTTCATTATTTTTTACATTATTACGCAACAAAAATGTGTTATCAAATTAACTTTTTTTAGAACAGGTTTTGTGACAATCTCTTTGCACATAAAAATATTTAAAAACATTAGATAATAAAATACATTTAATCTTCATTCTTTAGTCCTTTCAAACATTTAAAAACAAAATTTTATGAATGCACTAAAATTGGGACGAACACGATTTTTTCGCGTTTAGAACTCATCCTTATTCCTTCACATCGAAATTCCCAGGACGTCTATCCCTAACGCGCGAATAACAACCTCCAGAAAGTTTATTTGTTACTTTCTTACGACTTTTCTTTTAGTTTTTCGCCAAAGAAACAAATCCGAACAATCAGTTTCGTTTTAGGTCCGCCAAACTGACGTAAAAATAATAACTTTTCGTAAACAAACAAAAAAAAAATGTACAAACTCGATGCACTTTGCGTTTGTTACCGAAACTTCCAGAAGGGACTCGTCGCCCTTCTCAATCTTTATCTCTTATTATTTGACTATAATTGTTTGGCCCGACGAGTTATTTCGCTCGAAAGTTTGCCGCTGAAAACTTGTGAATCCCATTCAATGTACACAAGCAAAGTTTGCGATACAATGCTGTCAAAATGGTTTACATAATCATTTAATTAAGGATATTGAACCGCGCGCGCGTTTTTCGTTCCGTTCGCAAGTTCTTCGTTCAAAAAGGACGAAAAGCGCGGTGGAAGTTTAAATAGATTTGTTTTGTTTGTGATTGTTTTGTAAGTTCTGTTTCTAATGGAAAAGTTTGATACTTTTCATATTTTTATGAGAAAATATTTTGTTTTATGTTGAGTTTATTTAGATTTATTTAAATTCGTTTATAAAAATTTTGAATTCCTAATTGGAATTTTTAATTTAATTTATCAAATTTTTGGACAGGTTTCTACGTTGATCGCATGACTATAGATTTTACGTTTACTTCGAACTCATTACATATTAATTATGTTAATACTACTCCTTTATGGTTTCGAACATGGATTTTTTTTCGTCAATGTTTTATTGTGTGACAGGAAAGAACTATTGTTATCATTATTTATATCTATTACTCCGGAGCAATCAACGAGTAATTACAACCAAGAGTCTCACATTATTATTATTTATGTTCTCACAAGGTCCATTTAGGAATATGTTGCATACTACGTTCATTTATTATTGATTCAGTTATAAGTTCTTATAAAGTTCTTTATAAATATTTCAAGTTTTACAGTTCGGAGTAAATTACATTTGAAAAAAGTATGACACTACGTGTGCCCACGAGAATATATAGTACCGTATGGAAGAAGTTTAGGGCATGAATGAATTTATAATGTTTGAAGGAACGTGACAAAGACGATTCAACAGCACTTGTAGAAAAGAGAAAGAAATAGAATGACAGTGGTAAAAAAGTGTGGAAAGAACAAGTCCAAACTTGTACCACTTAACGAGAAAAGTTACGAAGTTTGGGCTTGTTATTAATTATTAAAATTAATCCCGAGAAAGAAATTACTTCCAGTTGCGCCCTTTATATGATTAAGAGAAAAAATTTTAATCCAAAAATGTCTTGTCGTTGAAATTTCGTTGAAATACCCATTTCTATTCCCATACCCTTTTTATCCAAAGAAAAAGGCTTACTATTTTCCAGTTAATATTTGAAATATTGTACTCATATTTTAACAAGATTTCAAATTTTATTCAATTTTGTTTCGGCGATATTCTCGACCGTCAACGATTTACGACAATTTATCGACCGATTTTCATCGAATTGACGTCGACGTCGACAGAACGATCTGACTGCAATAATGAGACGCTAGTCGCGAATTTCTTTTGAAAATTCACGTTTCGGACGTTTAATTGGTCGTTACCGATTTTTTTTTATCGAAAAAAAGAACGTAGCCGAACGTAGTCGAATCGTAATCATTTAAATTAGCCTTTTCTATATTCATCATGGTCGGTTAGGGAACCGCGCTCGACTCGAATTGAATCTTTAAATATCGACCTTTGATGTCGCACTGCCTTTGATTTTAACATGTTAAATTGACGGTGAAACTTTATTTGTGTGCGTGCTTCTCCATCGGTGATCCCTATCTTTTGAGTAGCGTTTCCTATCGGGAAATGAACGGGTCCCGCTTATTTCTAATTGAATTAAATTCGAAACCCGCTTTGCAGGATTGTACGATATGGAAATCCACCGTCTACCAACCATTTCGATATTTATGGAATTAACTAAAAAAAATTTTTCCTTAAATAACCAAAAGTTGAATGTTATAAAAGTTCCGTTCTTAAATATCGTATATAAGAAATAAATGTCTTCATTGAGAGATATTGATACCGACATACAAAAATTATCTGTTGATAAAATTACATTTACAAAAAAAAATTCGGAAGTAGGTCATTGGCGAGGAATTGATAATTACTAACATGACAGAAAAAATATTGGCAGCATTATTGGCTAAAAATTATATGCAAAGTCATAATTCACATAATCAGGTTATTTCATTGCCATTTTAACAGGGCATTAAATCAAACGACTTTTAAATTATCCCACTTACTATGCAAATTAAATGGGAAACGATCGCGAGAGAACAAAGCGACAGAGCATCTCAGCTTTTGCTTAAATTGATTGTGGATTGAGATACACTTTCTGGACATTTTTTTTTGCACTTCGTTTGAGGATTGCAGTGTTCCTTTTTCTTGTAGATTTATAATTAACCTTAGAAGGTTCTTATTTTATTGTTGAAATTGTTGAAATGTCACAATTTAGACATGAAAGTGTCAGATTATAAAATTTTCTTTAATGAAGCATAAACACAAAATATTCCATACAGAAATAATAAACAAATTTATTCAAAAAATATTAGTTAATTACATATATTTTCACGTTTCTTTTTTATACATAAAAAAATGTATTATCCTTATTATTTTTGAAATGAGATAATTTCAAAAACTTTTATTGTCTTTTCGAATCAAGTCGAAAAACGCAATTAAATAAAGTCCATGAAACTCGAACAAGATTAGAAAAACGAAAGGAAGATTTTATTGATTTATGGATAAGGTCCGTACGATTCGACTGGACGGATAACTTTAATAATAATATGTGCAAATGTATAACGTTAAAAAATACAAATGCACGTATTATATGATTGGTAAATATTTACGAAGTAAACACATTCGATCTGCTCGAATGTAATATCGGAAGATATCTATTTGAATAAAATATATGTTTTTAAATAGGAAAGAAATTTTTGAATAAAACTATTTAAAAACGTCTCAATTTTTGTGTTAGTAGTTTTAAGAATTCATTTTAATTGCGCATATTCGGGTTTTAATAATAACTTACTGGAAACTTTCGAGTTTGTTGTATGCAAATTTATGTGTGCTTTTATCGTATGCGGAGCAAATTAAATTTCGGCTTGCGGTAAATTTTCCCAAATACCTCCCAAGATAATACACGCGTACCTTCACCTCAGTAATTATATCTTTATGTGGATAATGCGAAGTAGACACAGCAGTTATACATTCTCTTTTATTAACACTTGATGTTATCTTAATTTAAAATTTTTTAAAGCGTAATTGTTTAAATATTCATAATTATTTTCAGTGCTAGGTATTTAATAATTTTCGTCGAATTTTCTTGTATTGGATACATTATTTTATTTTCCACTTATAAGTTGATCAGGACAATTCACCAGTGTCGTTTGTAGGCCATTTGATGAAGACGTGACCAAACAAAAAATTGATTTGAATCATAAAACCGACGACGACGATTCCTGGAGCGCTCGCATTTGTCGATTTAATAACAAAAAAGAAAAAATAGAGAGAGAGTAGTTCAAATAAGTTAGAGGTAAAAGGGTTTTTAAATAAAGATAAATCCAGAAACGGCGCGGCAATAAAGGGTTTAATGTGTTGTGGTACAAGTGACGCAATGCGGGTATCTGAAGATCGTTCGTTACGGTTAGATCTCCGTTGATATTTAATAGTGCGAAAATCACATTTTAAAACAGATTGTTTGTTCGATAAATTTGTAAATTCGTAAAATGCACACGCATAGAATTTTATTTGCAATAAAAATTGCACATAAACATGACAAAGTAAAATCATATTTGTTTGTATTCTACCGTAACAAAGCGAGCGATAATGTAGTGGTGAAAACAGGTAGATCAAATAAAATTCGTAGCTTCACGCACGCAATATTATTAAATTACATTCCATTGTCGTAAAATTAAATATCATAAATCCAATAATAAATTTATTGAACATTTTTCATTGACGTTATAAAAAAAAATCATTATTTATGTTTAATTTCAAATATTTTTATTTTGCTGAAAATAAGTCAATTTTTATGGTTGAGAAATTTTACAAAACAAATTCGATCTGAGCCTCTCGGTTATCTTTTTAAAGTTTCTTCATTACTGACTATATACAGTTTTTTTGGTATTTCTGAGCAGGATAATTTAGTAATATTAATTTGTTTCTGTGTAAGTATTTTACTAGGCCTTAAATTAGCTTCTGTTTGTTTTTCCAACATTTTTCTCGTATTTTTTTCATTTATATGTTTATTTAGTTACGTGATAATTAAAAATGTATTTATCATTCTTTTAAATTGAATTTAATTATACTGTTTTCAAATTACATTCGAATGCAAATTGAAGCAAAAATAACAGTGAATCTGTTCAGTGTACGTTTACACGTATTGACTGACAGGCAAAATTATAATATGGAATGTAATTTTAAACCATGAAAGAAAATATTTATATTGAAATATTCATGATAGCAAAATAATATCAATTATATTTTGCTTGTGTGCTTTTTAACAACAAAATTTATCAATTTAATTTACGGGTGTGCACAGCAGGTTGTCCAAACATATGCGTTGGGTTCAGAAATTGTAAATGCTTCATGATGCGTATGTCGATATTTGTTTCAAAAGTTTAGATAATCCTTCTTTGTGTACGCAAACGAAACCTGTGAAATATTTCCTTTGTGAAATATTTCCTTTCATAAGAAAGACATGTGGCTGAATATTTACATATTAGACAATAATCAAGACATCATTACTAAAATTGTGTGTCTATAGAAAAAATTTTTGGATAAAATTTCAGTGTGAAATTAAACCGTCGTTTCTGCGAATTTAGGCTACTCACTTATTAAAATTATTTCAACCCACCTGAATAAATTTCTCCTCTTCACACATTATTATTCTTGAATATACAGTCTTTCAAGCTTATTGGACTCAATACATCAAATAAACGGGGATTAAATATGACATCATTTTGCAATTCAAATTTATTTCAAAATGTTCGTGTCTTACATCCGATAATCTCTTACAAATGAAGAATTTTTTATAGTCGGTGTCCTGTCAGAACCGTCATACACAAACGTCCATTACACGCACTAATATTTAATCTTGATTTCTTCGTTTTTGTATAGCATCAACGTCATTATAATTCTTCCGTTCGGAGCTTTCCGTAAGTTAATGTGAAGTTTAATTTTAAAGTAAATATTTATCAAGTTTTTCAATGGAACGTGATCGGCGAAAGTAACTTATAATCTCGGATCTTTATTCATGAGCGAGCGCTTTTCAATTTATAACATTTTATTGATTACAACCCCCATTGTGTGCAAAGTGAACGGCTGCTTGATATGTTTGAGGGTTGAATGCGTTTGATGCACGCACATGAAGCAATTAAATATTTCAAAATATTTAAATCCGAAGTGGTCTGTTGTGCTCGTGACGTTTTTCATTTTATTACAGTACGAAAAGAACAACGTTCGCCAACTAAGAAGACGTAACAATATAACAAGACAAATATAAAAAGTTGCAATTTTTCTTTCTGTTTAACCTGCACGGGTCGCGTAATTATCCGCCTTGGTAAAGAACGGTATCTCTCGGAGATTGTATTATAAGAGTATTAAGTACTCGAGCGCAAGGCGTATTTGATATTCCAGGTTATTATCTTTTATCTTTTACGTAATGAAGATGTTTTTTTTTTTACTGGACGAACACGCTAGTTACTGCATTCATTAAATGTTTTATTTAATTTCAGGAACGTATGTGTACTACTTACATGTACCATATTTATTTGGCTTGAAGATTCTTTTATTATAAAAGTTTGTAAATGAAAAATGCGTCTGTACATGACTTAGTATACTGGGTGTTTTATTTATAGTTGTAATGTTTATAGGTTGCAAAATTAAACATTTTCAGTTTATTTTTTTTTAATAAATTGGGTTGAAAAATTGTTTGAAAATCTAATGAATATTGATGACTTCTATTAAGGTGACCAGATTTCCAATGCATTAATGCTGTACACACATTCAAACCGCCGCACAGAGGTCATTTTAATTTATTTAGGAATTAATAATTCTTAAAAAAAAACATAAAAAAGAATTTGTTTTTAAACTTATCTTAAAGATAACATTCCATAGAACAGAATGTTTTTGCAATTTTTTTTTATTTTATCGTATTTACTTTTTTCTTGGCCACAAAAGTGAAACCAATATTCGAATTGTGTTCTTACTTGAAATAGTCAATGTATATTCTCTTAGCTCGATTGTTTATTGCGGCGTTTGTGAACAGATTTGTGAAATTGTAATTTCACCCTGTGAAAGGCTTGAGGTAACTACTTTTTATGTTTATATTATCGTTATTTTCTGTACATGTAAAAGCCTCTAAAAAATTAAAGAAAATGCTATGACTGATAATTACTCTTTTTTTATAAAAAATAAATTGGTAAAGCTGCAGATTTCCATGTTTACGCATGTTTGTGTTGAAACTTTTTTTTTTCGTTAGTCTATTTTCTAGCGTTTTAATCAATATTAAATTTGGGTGCCAAGAAGTGCCTATATCTGAAGAAATTTTTTTTTTTAGTAACCATGTCAATTCGGAGAAGCAATATGTTTGATGTTTGGTGCGGCGAAAACTTACTACAAGAGAAGAATGCTTCTGTTTTGACCTATATTTTAAATACGCTTTATTTAGAAGATGATAAAGATGACAGCAAACTTGATTTAGTAAAAGAAAAAATAAATAGTTTTACTAGTTCTGTTTCAAAAATGTGGAAAAATTGCAATCGCACTCGAAATATCGGAAATAGAACCAACTAATATTCAGCAATATCAAATACAAATTTACCATACGTTCAAAATGACCATGATAGATGGGAAGCTGTTCAGCGTAGTTAGTGAGTCTTCAACGCAGACATGTGGTATATGCGGTGCATCCCCTAAAGTTATGAATAACTTAGAAAG
>JAFFZR010027800.1:0-18580 GCA_018397195.1 Lethrus apterus | reverse complement strand
CACTTTTAAAATACGGATAATTGATTTAGAAATATTAAATTGGGTTACAATTTCATTATTTAGAAAATATTTTTCTCTCACATTCATATCAAGCTTGCGACTGGAAGTAACTTGTGCTGTTATTGGCATGTTTAAAAATACGGTTAAACGCAACACTAATTAAGACAAAACCACTGTAATCTAATAACTATAACTACAAACATTTGAATTTAATATTACAATCTTTAACACATTTATTTATTATTAGTAGTTATAGTTATTGCTATTAAACAGTGGTTTTGTCTTAATTAGTGTTGCGTTTAACCGTTTTTTTAAACATGCCAATAACAGAACAAGTTACTTCCAGTCGCAAGCCTGATATGAATGTGAGAGAAAAATATTTTCTAATGAATAATGAAATTTGTAACCCAATTTAATATTTCTAAATCAATTATCGGTATTTTTAGTGAAACGCTGAAAGTATGAACATTAGTTCTATTGTTGTATTTAATTTTATATCTAATGAAAACAAGTTACTGGCGAAATTATTAGTGTATTGAGGATTTAGACGTCAAGTAATATGGTATAAAGAAAAAAACGGAAATAACTACAAAACTACTACTTGTAGATGCCAACATGTATTAATGAAGGTGAAAGGGAATGAGATTTTCTATCCGATGAAACCACAATTAATATAGTGTTGTATTTAAAAAAAATCACGTTAGCCATGATTGAAAAGTCTGAACTTCCAACGTTCGTATTTCACATTTTAATAAACCGAATTGTTTCAATTTGTATTGAGGAATAAAATGCATCTTAATAAATCGAATGGTGAAAACCGCAGCTTTTTTCGCACATAAGTTCCGGAGATACTTCAAAATTTCGAAAACACTGCAAGAGTAGTTTTTTTCAAAAAAAGTCGAATAACTCCGAAACAGTGCCACTAAGACCAAATATGTGTTTAATAAACTGGTGTTTATTTTTTATGGACAATCCAAAAAGATAAAAATAGGGTGTTGCATTTAAAATAAGAAAGTTTGTGCCGACTTCCGGTATAACCGGAAGTCGGCCATCTTTGTACATATTTTTAGTTGATAGAGAAATTTGAATTATCAATGCGTACAAAGTTTCATAACTGAATTACTATTAATAACGGAGCAATTGAACTTTCCATCTTAGTTGGTACACCCTGTATATTTTTTTAACACCTCATAATATTACAATCTGATCATTACTGATCATTTTGATCAATTAGTAATTTTGTACAAACTTACTACAGTTGAGTGTCTTATAACTAAGTGTTCCTTAGGTTCGCTAACTCAAAGGCTTCACTTTTTTGAGTCTTCTTGTCAAATTGAAGCTGTCGAGGAGCTTCAACATTCACGTACTGGTGGAGTTTTTGTTCATGACTTCTTGCAAATCTTGTAATTGTCGAAAGGTCTCGTTGTAGGTCATTAGTAGGTCGTTAGTAAGTCATTAATAGGACGAGTAAGTTTAGGGCCTTTTGCGAGGTCAAGGGCGCGAAAGCTTTGAGCACGGTGAACAGCTCTGAACAGTTTTGAACAGCTTTTGGTTAGCGTTTGATCAGATTTTAATTAGTTTTGATCAGCTTTGGACAGTTCTGTTTTTAACAGCTTTGTTTAAAAGGATGGAACTTCTGGATGGTTGGAATATTACTTTTTCTGGCACAACCCCTGAGCTGTGTTTCGTAAATCTACACTAGTTTGAGGATTTGTTTATTCAGTAGTATTTTGTAAGTTGATACAGGGTGTACGTTAAGAAGTCAAGTACATTTTCTTGCATCTTATATCAAGCTCTTCTCTTTTCTTTTTAACGTGGACTTTACAACGGTCGTATTTTGCTGAGTTAACGTAAAGCAGTGGTGTCAAACTCATATGTGAACATGGGACCAAAATATTGTTTTAGAGAGTCTTCAGGCAGCAGAAAAAAAGGACCTTATCATGGTGTTCTGAAGAATGGGTTGGGTTCGCTCCGTAACTGAAATTTATAAGGCATTTTTAAATAAAATTTTGTGTGGATAAAAAAATGTCTTTTTTTAATTCTATTTTATTATTTTAAATTAACTTCACAGGCCGCTGGCGGCGTGTTTGACACCGCTGACGTAAGGGATCTGGGCATTATTTATGTTAATTGGAATTTGCTGGTAACTTTTGTTTGTGAATATGAACAGATTTGGTTTCGTTCAGTTTGATGCGCCATCTTTTGGTCCAGTTATTAATTTGATTATTGAGATTTGTAATTTGTTTGCAACCTCTTCATGGTCATTGCCTACCACTAAGACAGCAGTTTCGTCTGCAAAAGTGGCCATTGTATTTTGTTCTAACTGTGGTATGTCATTGGTGTAGATCAGGTACACGATAGGTCCCAAGACGCTTCCTTGCGGTACTCCTGCTCTAATTTCATTGAATTTAGTGTATGCTTCATCTTGTGGAAGTAGCATCTTGATTTTAGCAAATTATGCAACTCTTTGTCAAAAGCCTACTCAACATCAAGGAAGACTTCTTTTATTTTTTTCGTAGTGTTTTTTCAATTACATCAGTGATTTTGTGCACTTGATAAATTCCGTCCGTTCTTTTGTCGTTTTTCGAAAAAATCCTTTTCCAAATGGGCACCATCTTAAAACTCATTATCATATTACCAACCCAACCCAACCCAACCCAACCATAACTGTTGCAATTGACTGGTTTTCGTATTTATTTATTTCTTTTCTAATCCTTTATATTCCAACAGAATTGGAACTGTGTGTATTGTTTAAGATTTCTTGATTCGCATTTCTCGAGAAAAGAAAAATTTACCTCTTATTTCTCGAGAAATTTCGAGAATTCTAATTATTTTCTTGCTTAAATTCATTTTAAACGGTTATATAACAATAAAAAGTCACTCAATTTATTTTTTTATTTAAAAAAAAAAAAAAAAAACAGTCTTGTCACTGCTTTGTCCAGTTATCTTCACATATTTTCTTTTAATTATTTTTTTAGTATTTTACAACAAAATACAATCTGTAGGAAAAAAACGAAAAATAATTGTTTATTGTTCATTTTTTTCAAAAACATGGCGCATCCTAAGCCGTATAGGCTTTCTCGAGAAGAAACACAAACAATTGTTGATAAAAACTAGAATAATTTCGATGTCGATTCCAAAGATATAAATTTCTGGAGAAATGAGAAAATTAAGTTAATTTTTTTTTTCTAGAAAAAATTAGTTCCACCTACTAAATCAATTCATTTTGCAAAAAAAAACCAAATCCAACAAAAACACGAGAAATGAGAAATTTAGAGTAGGAATTCTCGAGAAATTCTATAGAAGGAATTCTCGAAAAGAAACACTAGTTGTGTGTTTCTGTTTTTTGTGTTTTAATTTTCAAGACGAGAAAAATTAGTTCAACTAAATAAATTAGTTCTATCCGAAAAAACAATAAACCAACAAAAACACGTAACGTTCATTGAATTTACAATTTCTTGTTTACAACAAAATGATAAAATTTAATTTTATTTGCTGGATTACTGAGGTCTTTGTTTTGGATTGTTTTATGTTGATCTTGATTGGATTGAGTTAGGTTGGATTGGATTAATTGGATTGAATCGTCACAGTCGACTGAAACAAAATCGACCCATCGATTATTGCGATCAGTATTTTTTTTTTCATATACCTACCAGCGATTTCCATGTACTTTGCTTGAAATTTAAAATTTTTTCTTCTTCATTGATTTTCATTTTGTATTATTTTTTGTCATTTTTTTTCATCAAAATTTTTAAAATTCCAACGATCACTTAAGTGATGAAAGACTTGTCTAAACCGCACTGTATAATTTCAGTCGATTTAAATACCAAAGTGCACTTTCGATTATGCAATTGCGAATTTTCGTCTTCGTGTATTTTAAGTTGAGCATTTCCGAGTGGGCGAGAGCACCGACATGTGGTTGCGCTCAGCGACCGTCGTCGTCCACGTTCGCATTTATTTATACAATAACCGTTTTCGACGTCAATAAATATCAATTTTCTTCAATTCGAACGCGACGCGACGTTAGAAATTCCGACCGAAAAGCACAAGATTGCTCAATTTAAATTACTGGTTTGTAACGATCTGGACAAGTGGATCTCATTCGTAAATGAGCACGTCTAATCTCGCGGTTCTTTTTTAATTGCTTGCGCCATAAGCACCGGCGCGGCGATCCGAGCGACCGATAAACGTGGCAATAATCGAGCAAAAATGTTATTAGTATTTAACGAGTTTCAGATGGAAACAATCGACCACGGTAGCCAGATTTTATCTGTTCGCCGGTTGTGTTCGATCGTTGACATCGGTTTGTTGGCTTTCGTTATTAAATTTCTTACTTGTGTAAGACGTGCGGCGAAAGACCGTTTCGTTTAATCGTGATTATATCAAAGTGTTCTATTTAAAACGTTATTATCTAATTCATTTATTTTTATTTAAGTTACTTTAATCTTTTTTACGATAACATTTTTTATCTTGTATTCTACGCTTTGTTTTCTTTGAAACGATTCTTTTTTTTCTCATTAACTCTGTGTTCTTTCAGTACACCTTCATCATCTTATGGTGTATATCAATAATATATACAGGTTGTCCCAAAATTAGACCGACCAACTTTTGGTTATAAAAGACACTAAAACAAGCAATTTTTGTCAATAAAGTCATGACCGGAAATGAGCCGCTTTGGCACCAGAGTGACTCAAAGGATGCTATTACATGATTTATTTACAGAATTTGCAGTAGTTGTTCGAAGTGTTGCCATTGTTTTCAACGGGATGATTGGTCTAATGAATATTCTAAAAATATTCTATTTAACCCTAAAAATGTTTATTGCCTTATGACTAACTAAGGATCATTTCAAATTAAAGTTGAACATATGGTATCGTTGGATTCGTCTCTCCATTGCCTTTCCAAAAACGTAAAAATATACAGGGGGTTCCTTTAAAATAAGGAAGTTGACATCGCTTCCGGTTTCGCCGGAAGTGGAATTGAATTTTTGATAACACCAACATTTTGTACGTAAAAATTAAAAATCGACGTGTTTTTTCTCATAGCGATAGCTCCAGTCGTTCAAAAGTTATAATGATATATTCTTATTCCTTAGAATATTAGAATATTCCCGGAATAGCTTGCACACGCGTGCAAGCGGCCATGACCTTTGCCAACAAATCCAACAAAATTGATATCATGTACCAGCTTGCTACATGATGATCCTGCTTTTTATTTGAAGATAAAATGAAATTAAAAATTGTACGTATCAACTGCCTTTGATTCCATCTAGTGCCAAAGGGCTCATTTCCCGACATGAGTTTATTGACAAAAATTGCTTGTTTTGGTGTCTTTCATAACCACCTACAGTTTGTCGGTCTAATTTTGGGACATCCTGTATTTCTATAATAATGAGTTATGTTTTATAGAATTAAAAATTACTTCTGAATTTGTATAAGATAGTATCAACATCCTGTATATAAATGAATTATGTTGTATGCAAATAGCTGAAACATATTGTAAGCTTGCAACTTGCGAAAATAAAAATAAAAATTTCCAAAGATGAGTCCGACATGAATTTTCAAAATAAGGCATGTAATGACACATTTTTTCAATATTATATTTTTTTTTCATTCAAGAACTTTCAAATCCATTCGCCACAAATGTCGTTAATTTACATAAAAAATCACCATCTCCTTTTCCTTCATAATCACCCTGTATACTTGAATATAGTTTAGATGCGTTTATAAAATCTAAAAACGTGCTAGAAGATATTGAAGTATTTTTATACATCCTGTATATATGTATACAGGGTGATTAATTTGTCGTAACCAATATTACGATAGATATAAAAAAACAATTGAAAATGAAACTTATCCAATTGTTAATGCCCAATAATATCAAGTATAAGACGAAACAATTGAAGATCAAATTACATTTTAATCACGTGACTAACAAAATTTATGGTGTCGTATCGCCACTTTTCTGACATTGTGTGTTTATTAACGCACTTGTTAATTAACGTCAATGTCGAATAGGCTAACATAAACATTAACGTAGTTCATACGTCAATTTATACGTTGAGTTTCAGTTGCAACTTACTTCGAAAACCAAAAATAATTCAAACATGAATTTTAAAAATTTCAGGAAAATTCAGTCTAAATAAACCATTTGTCATCTAATTTTGTAACCACTCTGTATAATAAAAGAGTTTACAACGACTCATTTACAGGATGTATTTTATGAATCGCCAGTTTCTTAAAGAAAATGTTTCAGAAGGTAATGGGTGGATTGGATGTGGAAAAAAACGGAATTTTGCCCGCTTTTGTGATGTCATTAGCGCGAAAGCTTTGAACAGGTTGAACCGTTTTGACTAGCTTTGATCAGCTTTTGATCACATTCGGCCACCTTTGATCACCTTCGATCACCTTTGATCACCGTTGATCACCTTTATTCAAAAGGTGCTCAAAGCTGTTTAAAACAGTTTAATCCATTAAAGGCTTCGCGCTCGTGACGTCACAAAATTCTACTCAAATTTCTTCCGCTTTTTTCCCCCACTCAATCGGCCCAGTGCCTACTTGCTTCATTTTAAATTATTTCATTACACAGCGTGGTTACAAAATTAAATTACATGTGGTAACTAAATTAAATATACGCAATAACGGCGGTTCTATGCACATGACTGTTATATGTTGCTATTAATTGCTTTGAGTTACCTTGTATTGGATTAATACACTATTACAGTTATAGAACGGGAAAATGATTGATTTTGATTGGGTTGGATTAGCTTGGGTATCTAGGTTGAATTTTGTTGGATTTGGTTTAATTTTTTGGGTATTTTGAATGGAATCAGAATGAATAAAAAATTCAAAAACAAGAATTTGTTACGTGCGACTTTTTTATCACGTGACTTTCGCCGAATCGATAATAACATTTTCAAATTATCTATTTCCCGCACGTAAATAAACTTGTTCTACGGAAAATCCAACCTGATGATGCTTGAATTTTGCGTTTTCCACGTGTCGATTTAAAAATTTTCACAATTAAAAAAAAAAAAATGCTCGAACAAACCAGTTCTTCGTAGCTGCGCGATCGTGTACTACTGAGAACGCGGAGCTGCACACGAAGCGCTCGCGAAAAAAAAAAATGCCATCGACGAACCGCAGTAATTTCATATTTGCGGCGATCGTATTCAGCACACATCATCTGAAAACGGATACCATAACCTTATTCGACTCCCGCGTTACACGTCCGAGACGACACAGACACCGTCGTCGTTCAAGCCAAACCAACTAGAATCGAGGAAGTATTAATGACGGACACTTTCTTCAAGATATCGAGTTATTTTGATCAACAAAATAAAAATAAATGTTACGCTTTGGATAAAATACAATAGAGTTTGTAGGTGTTGGGCGATATTGTTGGGTTTACAGTATTAGTTGGTTTGGGTGTAATTTTTAATTTTTTTGCCAGAATTACCCTTAGAATCGAAAAGGATTTCTGGAGGAATTGCAGTCGTTGCACAGGGTTGGGTTTGTTATGTTGGGTGACGTTAGGCTTGGGTTGAAAATGTTGAAATTTTAAACTAAAAACCTCGAATTTTTAGCTCAAACTTCGAATTTTGAATTAAACGACGAACAAAAAACTAAGAACTTAAATCCTAAACACAAAGCCCAGAAACGAAGGCCAGAAACTTGAACTTGAAAATCTCAACTTGAATACGCCAGAATCACACATTTAACCTTTAACTGAGTTTCGAGCCCCGAACTTAAAATCACGACCTTCAAACCAAATTCTTCAAATCTTGAACTTGAAAACTTAACTCAAAATCTTAAAGCACTGAATATGAAGCTCTGGACTTTAACCGAATACGTAATACGTCGCAGAATTTCTTCAAATCCTGAATTCCCAATGATTTCGAGATGGCTTAAAACAAATGCACAGCGCCACCTATCGGTGGTGGGCGCAAGCATTGTCAATTCGCTTGTATCGGCCACGTAGCCGACATCTGGCTCAGATGGCGACCCGTAAACTAGTGTGCGGTTGCTAAGCTTCGCAAAACAACATCAGTGGCGTGCCATGTTTTTTTTTTTTTTGAAAACGGTTGATATTCTACGTCCCTGGATTTATAAAATAAACAAAGCGAGCGGGACTTTGGCACAAATCAAAATTGTTCAAACTTAAACGTCAAACGTCGAAAATCAATCCCAACAATTGAAGCTTAGGATTTCAAATCCTGAATACGCAATGTATTGTTGAACTTGGGCATCGAATATTAAACTATACATGAAGTACTCAACTTTAAGTCTGAGAATGTCGAAAGTTTTAAGCTTTAAGTTTACAGGATGCAATAGATGAGGAGTAGTCAACAAGTCGGTCGCGATCGACCGGTCGATCTCGAAGTGATTTTTAGTCGATCGCGAAGCGATTTTCGGTCGATCGTCCAGCATTACTCCTATGTACACTACCATTTGAATTTTAATTACGGAGCGAACCCAACTCATACAACCCTTGCACTCGAATCTTTATCCAAAAATTATAAAAATTGTACTCTTTTTAATTTCAATTACGGAGCGAACCTAACCCCTTGAAACTCATATATCTTAGTAGGTGATCGGGACATATTTTTAAGAAAAATAGTCTATCATGTATATAATGAAGTTGGCCACCCCTGCAATAGATTATACTATTTTATCAGATGGTAGCTTAGCTTAACCAAAATCCGTAAGAAGGGCGGTTCTTTCTTCATTTAAAATTTTTGAAAATTGTCATTTTTTGTACGGACATTCTAAGTATCGTTTTGTGTTCATCTGAATGTGTGTTGCGTTTAAAGGAAGCTTCTTTTGGTGGAAGTAACATAACATGTTGTCGAGACGAGGTCGGAAGTCTTGGCCTTTAAATGCGATGATTTGGCATTAGTTTTATAATTAACTTGAAATTCAATTTTTTTACTCATCCTTTAACATAGAATGTTTTTTCAGATTAAATTGGGGCTAAAATAGTTATTTAAAAAAATCAGCCTGTATATAAAAATTATATAATAAAAATCTTATTTCATTAGTTAGTTTCTTTTTCAATTTTTTTCGTTCGATCCTTTTGTGTACATTTTTTCCAAAATTATTCAATGCCCCCTCCACTTCCAAGTAAAATATTGGTTTTCTTTTTCTTCAGCTTTAAATGACTTCAACCAATTTTTTTAATTATAAAGGATTTTCGTTGGCGAAATATCACAAAATGAATTTTTAATGAATGCAGGTTTCATTGAAGTTGTTTAATATTTAGAGGTGTTTAAAAATAAAATTCAAAATCGAACGGCTCTTGTGTTTTGATCGCTAAATACGCCGATAGCTTTTATACAAGGTATCGCCGCAGTGTCTCACTGTGTCCATTAAGTCATGTACGGCGAGCATTTTAAAACTCTCCGTTAGTCTTAATGGACAATTTAATAAACGTCGTGTCGAATTCAAAATATTGATAAATGGAAAACGTAAATTCCAACGTTAAACGCTCAAGATATGATAGATAGCCGATCGTATTCGATACTTTACATAGTCCATGTTTTATAATCACCATAATCTATCAAGATTGACACCTACGAACACGAGCAATTAAATCAGATGCACTTATGTATATTGACACCCCCCCGCCCGCCGTCTTTGCCTTCCATTATAATTATCGTTTTTTTTTTATGAATTTTAATCATTGTACGTGGCGCTATTAACTTATTCATAAATGAAAATTTTAACATTCAAGTCATTCCCACCGGATCGATCCATCGGATTAACAAAAATTTAAACGACGAGTCGAACGAAAATTCGGACGATAAATTCATTGTTATCACCGCGAAGTTAATAAAAACTCCCGGTCGTCGTATAACACATCGAGAGATACTCGGGCCATTTATAAACGCCTGAATAAATTTTACACCTCCATAAAACGAGTCGGATACTGCATCATTTTTAATTAAGATAATAAATAGTTTCAACATTAATTTAAAATTTAAAACGACCGTAAGGAAGAGAGAAAAAAAAGAATGATCGTCGGAGTTAGGTAGGTTGCGTTCGGACTCGTCCTTTCGCTGGGCCGAGCGTGCGTAGTCGAACGATAGATCATATCTCGACGCTCATTATTATATTTATTAGTCGGGGTAATTATCCTCAAACGGTGGAATCCGTGTAGGTAGCTCAATTGACCACAAATTGTTGATTTATTGGTCGGGTTTGTGCGTCGTTGTTGTTGCGCTGGTGGCGTGCCGTTTCTTGCGCAACGAAATTTTTTAAACGTCGCCGTCGGTCGCTTGAATTATTATCGACGATCGATTGTGAATGTCGTTTGTGGGATTTCAATTTCGTACACGTCGAAACTTAATCATTTTCCCCGATATATTAGCACGTTACGTGGCAAAGGGCGTTGCAAATAATCATTAGAACGCGAAATCGTGTCCTTTATAAAATTATCCCATTTTGCGTTGCAGCATTTTGGATTTTTTAAATTTTGATTTATGATTTTTTTTTATCAACAGTTTTCTAAACAAACATGGCACGCCACTGATTTTAATTTTATATACGACGCTTAGCAACTGTATGACGGGTTACGAGACGTCATTTTAGACAGATGTAGGTGACATTGCGCCCGACACCGCTAGGTGGCCCTGTACATTTGTTTTAAGCAACAACTGCCATCTCGACAAAGCATCGCTCGCTGACAGCGGTGACCAACGTTAAGTCCGAAACTAACGTCAGTCTGAGAATGTTGTGAGTGACGCAGCGATGAGCTTGTGCGTCGATTAACTGTCTACGGTTGACTGAGTTGCGCGCAGTGTTGCCAGAAAAATAAAAAAGTTGCCCGATCGCAACCATAAAAGGTCCTTGGGAAATAAACCTCCGTAATTGAAATTCAAAAGGTAATGTGTGTTGTACGTATAAAGGAGTAACGTTAAAAATACGATTATTTATTAACCCTAAAATAATACATTTAAAAAAGCCAAACAATTCTTGGGTTCGAAAAATCACAAGAGATTTTATAAAAGTTTTCACCAAATCACCAAATGAGACCTAAAATCACCAAATTGGTGAAAATTCACCAGAGGTGGCATCACTGGTTGGGCGTTTCCTCGTACGGCTGGTCTGTGAGCTAGAATCATTGCAACGTGGTCTCTGCTTGTAGTTTCCACATGGACTATGCAAGCGGACGATTTGTCAATGTTTCCACAAACCACCGATAGGTGGCGCTATACATTTGGTTCGAGCCGAGCAAAAAATTCCGGGTAAAATATTTATGGATTAATAAATTTAAACATTGCGTCATCTAATACGTATGGAATTGTAGGTACAGTTATTGTCAAATTAAATGAGACAGGCCAGTTTGAGGGCACAACTGAGCGTTTGGAGTATTACCGGTTGCCTATTGACTTTTTCTAGTTCTGAAACTTTTATAAAACTTCACGGTCACTTGTTCCGCTTCTCCTGATTGGGCCCAAAATCCTTTGCGGAACAACCAAAAAGGCTTCCCTCAAGGCTACCCCAAACTTGCCCCTTGAAAAAAAATGCGATTTTCGACGAATATCGAAATTTTCCGGAATGTTTGCACCAACCACCGATAGGTGGCGCTATACATTAGGTTCGAGCAAAAAAATTCGCGTTAAATATTTATGATTTAATAAAGTTAAACGTGATGTTATCTGATACGTATGGAATTGTACAGTTATTGTCAAATTAAATGAGACAAGCCCGGTTGATGGAACAAACGAGCGATTGGAGTATTACCGGTTGCCTATTGACTTTTTCTAGTTCTGAAACTTTTATAAAACTTCACCGGTCACTCGCCCCGTTTCCCCTCCCATGTATTTTCTTATGAAAAGGGGCGCATTACTGACAGTGCTCACGGGTGCAAAATATCTTAGGACGACCCTGGGCAACCAGTCGCTCGTTGCGTCGTCGACCTGGCTTGTCTTATTTAATTTGACAAAGACTGTACCCCACAAAAGCAAAGAACGTCCGTTTATAATTTCATCGATGATGTCAGCTTTGCTGTTGAAATGATCCTACAGGTTATAATAAAGTTTGCGGTAAGGGTGTGCTGTTTTTTTTTTTTTTTTTTTTTTACTTTCAACCACAAGTATATTGAGTTTTATGAAAATTGTTAAGGATAATGAGACCTCAATTAGCTTTACTTTTTGCAAACTTTTTTGATCAGATTTTTCCCACAAATGACGCCCATTTGATCGAATTCGGCGAAATTTGTTTGCAAACAAAACAATTTCGCCATGCGGATTCAAGACGATTACATAAATTGATAAATAAACAATAAATCGAATTAGCCGATATCACAAAATCAAATTCGCAAAAACGGCAGTTCTTCGGTTGCAAATTTAAAGCTTTTTTTGCGATATAAATTTAAAAAGAGTGACACATCCCTGATTGAAGACACCTCCTATGTGTTAATTTATTAAAAACCCACAAGTAATATATGAATGACGTAATTTGAAGTCTTCGAGAAACAAAATCTCTGTCAAACCGGTTCAAAACGTTAATTTAAATTCCACTCATGGGCGTAGATAAAAATCGCGGAAAAAAATGACCGTTCTAGTAAAGTAGATAAAATATTCCATTACATGTTTTAAATTAAAACGATGGCGAATAAATCGTATTCGATATAGTTACGGCCACTATTAACTTATTCAACAAACTGCATCATTAGCATACTCAATTTTCGCTGCAGGTACTAAGTAAAGAGTTCTTTTTTCCCATCTTCGTTCGTTTTATTGGATGTATTAATGTAGTTTACATACACACATACTCGTCGATATTATAAACAAAACGGACGTGCATATGTTTGAAGTACACCTGTTTGGGATTTTTCGCGCGCCGCGTCGTACACACACGCAATTCCTTCACGTTCGACCGACGACCGGTCTCCTCCGCGTCTTTGAGAAAATAAAAGATGCACTTAATTGCGGCGAGTATTGGCCGTTTGTCCGCGACGGACGTTTTCAAAACATCAAATAGCCTTTCGAGGACGCGCACCTAAGTAAACACGGCACGTAAGCGTTTATGGTAAAAGCTAGTAACGTTTAGCATGCTAATGAGCACAGAAGTGTGTACGCGCTATGTGGGAGTAAATATTATTGTTTAAACACACACTCGCACGCAAACGTTCGTACTTGTGGACACAAGACTTCAAACTAGAAAGTCGAGGTAACGGCGAAAATTGCGTAAAATTCTATTTGCCTTACTGCAATAAATACGTTTATCGACGGATCTTTAAATAAAAATACTACACGTGGAATTCATTTGCATAATACAACTTTTTATGTAACCACGATTGCAATTTTTTTCAATCGGATACGCGGCGTGAACCATCGTGCACTTACACATTAAAAAGAATACAATTTAAATAGCAACAACGCTAATCGACTTTTTTATTTAAACAGAAAAACATTGGGCTCAAAATCCTTTGCGGAACACCCAAAATTCATTCAGTTTTCTTAACACTTCACTGTCTATACAATCAACATTTTTCATTTGTTAAGGGCTGTGCTGGGATACGCAAACGATAATTATGAGGTACCACACCATGATCTATTTCAACACTTATTTCAAGTTATCACCAAGGACCCCATTGAATTTGATGGTTTTGCAAGTAAAAAAAAAAAAACGAAAACGTGTTGGGCCCAAAAAACACAGCGAATTCAATAAACTGGGTCCCATTGTTCTGTCATTTCTCGTTCTCAACATATAGGCGTCGAAATGTCTCCATCGAGTGACATTCGTCTGTACTTTTAACGTTTGCGCTTGAACGGAAGCCCCAAGCTAAAAACGGTCGTCATATCCATCATCAGCGCGATCGAATTGACCCGGAACTGGATTTTGAACGAAATCCACGAGGTGGCAAAAATCGTCAAAAAATCAAGGCTAACCCCTAGGAAAAAATGCGATTTTCGACGAATATCGAAATTTTCCGGAATTTGACGAAATTATAGCCAAGTATGGAGAAAAATACGGCGAATTCGATAGGCGTAATCTCGCCCTTTGATAAGTCGCATTTTTCGAACTGTCGATGAAAAAAGTCATTTTTTAAACCAAATTCGAATGTAGTGCGTTCTTTTGTCGGCTGTGATGGACGAACGGAATTTTTCCGCGCAAAATAATTTCACATGCTTCATCAGGATGGTCGAATGGTCGCCTGACTTGATTTTGAAGCGAATCCGTGTGTTGACCAAATTCTTTCAATTTTGGAACATTTGTCTTAATTGGTGGATAAAAATATCGTAGACGATAGGAAATATGTTCATAATTCCAGAGATTGATAGAAAATTTAAAAAAATAAAAAGCAATTATTTAGAAAATGGGTTGAATACAGACAGTTTATCAAAGGTTTAAAGAAATTGACAGAAATTTGAAATTGAATTTGAACGAAGTCTTGGAAACGTCTTTCCATTTTCTGGACTTTGACTTTCACCAATCCATAAAAATTCGCAGGGCTTTAAGGAAAGAAAAATTTTAAATAAATATTTAAATAAATTTTAATCAATTGAAAAAAGAAAAAGGAAAAATGCCGAGCATCAAGACCTTAAAGGCGAAAAGCTGTCTAAAATCAAAATCTACGAAGAACGAGAACACCAATAAAAAAAAACCTTTTAAAAATGGGAATGTTTTTCTTCATGTTAGGCTGACACTTGTTTATTGTCACGTGGGTGAATATTTCTTTTATGTATTTGTAGAATAAATAATTTGCCTGAAGAACTTTTTTGAAAAATTGTTTGAAAATCATAAATTCCTCAACAAATTTCTGACCGATTCATTTATTGTTTTCGTCCATTGTGAATTTTTCTCAATTTATATTTCTCTCAATAACTTCGCTGTTTGTCCATCTGGGTAGTTGGAATTTTTATCTCTTTCATTCCTTTCTCAGTTGTACGTGGTATAAATTAATTTCTTTGTCTAGATGGCGTTAAAGCCCCAGACAACTATTGACTTGTAGATGTATAAATTTCGAAGCAATCGATTCCATGAATCTTTGAATCCGAACGCACAAAACCAAACAAAACAATTGAATTTTTGAAGTGGCAACGAATCATCCCCTAAACATGGCGGCAGCGCCGGGCGCCCTATAAACTTCGTACACCGGAATCCCAGTAACGAATAGCAGTCGCGTAATTTTAATAAAGTCCGAACGACCGGTGAATGGGTCGTTCCATTTATTTATCGCCGTTCCTATTCAATAAGATAATCATAGATTATTACTTCGCTATTAAACGGCGAACACGGTCAGTTGTTAGCAACTTGTTTCGAGATAATACGGTACGTTTTATTTTATTGTTTTTCCATTTGCTTCGTCGAGAGATTCGAACGCCCGTTTCAGCGTAGTATGACTATATGGGAAAATGTTGTTGACGTATTTCTATAAATCGCACCCAAGACAATCTACGTTTGATGATGATTCCACATTTTTTTCCCCACTTTGGGAATATGTTGAATCGAATCAATTTAAGGAGATACACGATTTATATTTAATTTGAAAAAAAGTTAACAATCTTTTTCCCATGGACGGTACACCCGGTAAGATAATTACGAGGTAGAGAAAACGACTTACATGTCATGCATTACCATACAAACATGATATAAAACATCTTCGTTTATAACAGTGACAGGTTTTCGATAAAGTCGATGTGCATTGCCTCGGCAGCAGTTTCACTTCACGCGAAACCGGTATTGTGTGTGCGTGTGTGTACCTGTGTGATATTCTAATTTATCGTTTATTAACGGACATTAACAATCGTGTATGGCCTCTTCTAAGCGAACTAAAAACGACGAGCTTCTTATGGTTTTATTCCTTTGAGAAGTCTTATCGCGGACATTTAATAACATCGAAAAGTGTGTGAAACAATTTCGACTAAGTGAAATTATTATTATATTTTTTTTGCGATGACGTGCAGCTCGCGAAACCGCAATTATTATTATTATTATTAATAAATATTATTGTTATTATTATTATTAGGATAAATATAATTGTAGTTTAAATAATAATAAGTAATAAGTAAGTTTAGAAAAATGTACAGAATAAGTTGATTGTAATTTTCAAAATAATTATAAACAAAAATATCATTTTTAAAACAAAAAAATATATTAATTTTTCTATGATTAGAAATAATGTATATTTTTTCAATTATTAATCTTTTAATTTAAAATTTCTCAGAGTATAAAATTTTGAAATTTTAATAAAAATTATAACAAAAAAATATTATTATTATTATTTATTTCAGGAAAATTCCTCCATGTTTTTCTCAGTACCCTTTACTCCATTTACAGAAAATATAATAAATAATAAAAAGTTGAACACCATTACGTTTGCCCTAAATTTGAAAACCTATTATTATTATTATTATATATTATTATTATTAAAAGTATCATATACAGTAATTGTTTTACGTATTGTTTATTATTGATGTTGACATTGTTTCACGATGCTGATGTTATGCTGGTTTTTGTGAAATAAAAATATTATTATTATTATTATTATTAAATATTATTATTATGTCCTGTGCAAGTCATTTGCTCTAATTTCTCCATCGGGTTAAAAACAAAATTATTTTCTCTTGCGTCTTGAAATTTTACTTTTAGTTCAAAAAATGTCCCCTTTTCGTGTCCCCATTTTTTATTTTAAATTTTCTCACTTTTTTGAAGAAAATTGAAAACTCCTTGACGGAGCAAAACTTTTTGTTTTCGAATACTTTTTAAACCAAACTTATAGAAAATAAACTTAAAAAATAAAAAAATATTCCCCAGTAATTTTGTAAGAACAAATTTTTTATAAATTTTATTTTTGGTTCGAAAATTCGTAAAAAACTCTCTAATCCAAATTTTAAAATAAATATTTATTTTTTGTTTGTTTGTTTGTTTGTTTATTTTTTTATTATAAAATGCATTTTATAAATGAAAAATTATTATTAAAAAAATATAAAAAATATATATTTTCTCAGCAAACTTTTCCTTATGTTAAGGAGGCTTTTCCTGTTTTCATTTGCAAGAAATTCCATTTTAATTCATAAACAAAAGAAAACGAATTGAAACAAATAGTTGAAAACAAGGAGTTTTGAAAAGGATAGGATAATCTTTCTGAAAAATATAAGATTTTGAATCCAAATTATTTTGTCTTTACGGAAATCCTTTAATGACTTATCGGTGTTATAAAAAATTTCCAAATTTTCAAAAAATTCTAAAAATCTACATATAATTTTTCTAGCGACACGTGACTCTAAAATTTAGCCTTTGACAATTGCCATTTAAATTTTGAATGCTTGGCTAACTTCGATAGAAATGCAAACATTTACGAAAACCTTGCATATTTTCTAATTTTATCGCAATACGTCACGAAAGTAAATGTCAAGTTGTAAATTATTGTTATAAAATGTCAGATAATTATTACTGTAACCGTTTTTTTTTTGTTTAAAAATTAATATTCTAAAAATTGCAATGCGACCATCGAAAAGATTCGATTTTGAAAAGGATGCCCCCCAGCCGTCCCATTCTACCGATTCATATTAAGTCCGATACGATTTGATTAATTCGCTCCATTTATAAACGATGCTTTATCTTTTTATTTTTTGTTGCAGAAAGTGAATGTACCCGCCGCCGCTCGTCGTTATTAATGTGAGTATTCAATCTTTTTTCTTGTTTGTTCTTCTTTCACTCGAAAATTATCGATGGAGATTTGGTCGACGTTCGCACAGAAATGCCCGGTTCGTTAAGAAATGCAAATTCCACTTAACTTTTTCGAAAATTATAAAATGAAAAGTTGCAACGAAATTTTGAAAATTCCAATGTTAATATTTTTTAGAATATTCTTTGGTGTTTTACGGAAAGCTTTTTCCCAATACATAACTGAAATTCCAATCTATTAAAATTCATTGATTTTCCATCGTGTATAATTTTAAAAGATTTAAAAAATTTATTAAGGCTTTACAAGTCCATGTATTACACACATTTGCACGTACGTGAAAATGTATTAAAGTGAATTATTAATGAGCGAGCGTTTCCAAGGGCGTCGCAATAAATTTCTGCGCGTAGTAGTCGTCGCGACGCCGACCTTGACCTTAAGGAAAACGGTTGACGGATTCGCACGCGTCCGACTCGATCGATGAAACCTTGCTTTCGACGTTCGCGGACAGAAAAGTGAATCGTTGGAAAGGTTTCGTGTGCGCGAAAAAAATTCTGAGAGAAATCGATGATTGTTAATTGCAATTTAATTTAATCGTAATTTTTATATTTCATAATTTAATGGAAAGTTTAATTCAATTCGAACTTTGTGATTTATTGGATTTCGTTTGAAGGCGGGAGGATGTTTGTCTTAGAAAACGGAGTGTTGGCTTTGTGTTAACTTTTTTGGAAAAATTCTTCGCAAAGTAACTTTTTTTTGTTAAATGGAAATTTTCGATTTTTTTTGAGAATTTTGTCAAAATTCAAAACCAGGAAGCTTTGTCCACAAAAGCCCTAAAATAAAATCCACAAAATAAATTAATTAAAAAACAAAATAAAACTCAAAAACAATACAAGCTCGAAAAAAAAATTATGCACATTTGCTCTAATTTCTCTATCGGATT
>JAFFZR010027799.1:0-18623 GCA_018397195.1 Lethrus apterus | reverse complement strand
GAAAGTGAAAGAAGAAACGGCGAATGGCAATGTTTTTACGTTGCCTGTTATGAAAAATTTGAGGAGCATTTTCCTATTTACTCAGCTGAACAAAATTGACAAACGTCAATTTGACATTAAGAAATAAATAGTGGCTTAAGTAAAAACATGATCACAGTGTTATGTAAAAAGTTTTGTTTATAAAAGTCACTTTAGTCACGAGTTTTATTAGGCACGTGCGAAGAACTGCTTTGACGTGACAGTCGGCAACTGTCAAAACTAACTTCATTTCAGTCTTGGCCAAACTAAAAATCTGTTGCGAACTTCAGCCCGTGACTGAAGAGCTCGTTAAACACTAGTGTTTAATACGTTATTTATACATATTTAGGTTTCGAATAGCTATTACCTGATAAAATAGGGGAACACATTTCAGAATGACTCTGTATATATTCTGTTAATCCCCTCTGTATGTATTTTTATTTGCTTGTCAATATTTTTTAATTTCGCTTTTTGTACGAATTTTCCAAAAATTTGAAGTTAACTTTTTTAAATTGGGGTTGCATTGCCGGATCGAGACACCGTCACAAAGCGCCAAAAATGCATGGGCGGCGTGTCGCCCGTTCTTTTTAAAATTTATCTCGCCAATTGCAACAGGTCCGGCTCTAGGTTTTCAATTATCGTGCTTTTTTTCGAAAATGTGTACGGAGATTGTATATGCACTTAAATTTTTTTTAAAAATTAATTGCAAAGCACGAGCGACAACTGCAACAGGTTCGGCTTCAGCTGTTCCGCTTCGCCAAACAAAATTATTTATCCCTGTTATTTGTCTTCATGTACGTTTGATCCTGGACATTTTTTGTTTTTGTCGACTTTAAAAAGTTAAAAACTACTAATTGAGGATTTTACAAAAATTGTCCAACACGGCGTTAAAACCTGATGCCGTACCTGTTCGTCGGTATAACGTCCCTAGACATGTGTAGCGTTCAACTCGACAATTAAAACTAAGAATTCATTCGGTTTACTTTCACGCCACGCACGCAACGATGCCCCGGGTTTCACATTTTTTTCGCATTTCATTTTGCAACGAAAATTTCGATGGGTACGTTGAAGAGGATTTCAGAACTTTAATTTGAAAAAAAATCTAAATCCGCATAAACGTCCGACCTAATCGGCATATAGCGGTTTTTTTTTCATCATCACGGTTCGTATGGTCCGTGTTAAGACGTTCGCGACATGGTCCGTGGGTCCGATTCACTCGAAACTAACAAGCTATCGGGTGAACATTGTTGCCAATTATTATAGTTGACCAAAATTACATTTTTTTTACATTAGATTGACGTGTAACGTTTCATACTTTAAAGATCATCTTCAGGTTGATTGTTTTTTAAGGTCGCAATGTTACATAGATGACTTGTACATTCTTTTCTAACAAGGTTTTTCTTTCGCTCATTAATTGGAAAATAGCACCAAACATTTTGTTTCTTTCCATAAAGCGTTTTTCCAAACTTAAAGTGACTTCTAAATCGCCAGTTTGAAAACGTGGTATCTAATGATGGCATTGGCAACCCTGCAAACAATCAATTTAAATTTTCGTCGTTTGTTTATGATAAAAGCGCGGCGATGTTTATTTGTATGTCTTTATTGTGCGTAAATGATTTTTGGCAGAGTTGCAGTTTTCGAATCCAGACGAGTAGATTAAATAATCACAGCAGACTGGGCCAATTGCGTTATAAATTTCCGGAAAATCGTTTTCCGGACGGACTTTTGCCGAATTATTTTCGCTTGAAATTTGCAGTTTTAAAAAAAAAAAAACGCCGGGAACGCTCAGCGGCCCCTTCATGCGATTTATCGCTTATTGTTATTATTTTTTTTATCAGGCCGAACGACTAAACTACATTGATCCGAACGCGATGACGAGCGTCGGCGACATCCTTCAGAGACATTCGATTAACTCGCTGATGAAACAACCGGGCGTTTTAGGCGGCGCCGGTAAGTTGATTTTTTTTTTTTTTTATTGGTACGCCTAAACAAATTAAATGTCGATTGTCCACTTTACTTGGAAATGATCTGAATCACAACCAAGTTTGATAAAGAATGCTAACACAATTCAATATGATCAAAGTGTGTTGTGTTCAGGTGGCGTCGTTTTATAACGGGTGATTCTAAATGATTGTGCCTCCTTTTGAAAATGGTGAACTAAATTGTATAGTATTTTGCCGCTCTTTCTTGTCATTTTTATCAAGTGGGCATATCAAAATGACATTGCTGATATTTAATTGTCAAAATTGCAGTGATATTTGCAGTTTTATGTCATGTCACGCGTAACATTTGAAACCTTTTAATTTTAATTCTTTGTATTAAAAAATCGCATTTACGACATTAAGCGGGGGAAAAAAATATTATTTTTATTATTGTAATTTGTTCAGTGTTTGGCGCGAAAACGCGCTGAACAATATTGAGAAAACTTTCGAAAATTTGACAGTTGATTTGGCGGGAAACTTGAATGCAGAGAAGGGAACATGCAAAGGTAAATTTAAAAAAGAGAGTAAGTAAGTAAAATGTGAAAAAACATAATATACGAGTAAATTATTATAAAATCTTTATAATAAAGAGACCTTAGAAATGTTCCTTGCGGCATGCGTGTATTCACATGTTGAGTTGAATTTTTTTAAAACTGTGTTTGTTTGGTGGAAAATTCTAAAAATTTTGCTTAAACGCGGAAAACGCTAATTGAAAATGTGGAAAACTTGATTAAAAAATGTAGTAAATATATTTGACAGCTCGTTTGGCGGGAAATTTGAAAATGAATTTGATCAAAATTAAATGGAAAAAATAAGATTCATTTTAGATAGATGCATACGATTCGAATTTCCCACCAAATCTGTTGTCACGTGATAGATACAATTTGTTGGTCCATTCATGACGGGTTTATGAAAATTGTGCCTAATAATAATACAGTTATCATCATTATTGATTTATCCGGACATTCACGTTATTGCCCATTTAATAAAAATAATAAATATCTTTTTCCTATCGAATTATGATCGGCGCGTTATGTTAAATGTTTGAAGTTGCGAAAGATCAAAGCACCGCGTGCGCCGATCGGTATCCATTGTGAACAGGGTGTGCTCATAACTAAAGTACTTTTACAATGTAAAAAAAGCGTACTTTCAAAATTCTGAAACGATCAAAAGAGTGCATAAATTATTGCTTCAAAACGTTATCCGTTAGAAAATTATCTACAAGTTTTTTTATCCGTGCCTTTTTTTGTACGGCGGTAAAAACACGCCATCTGGCCGGTGCAAGGTGCGATTTTCGAACATAAAATCAGCTTTTTACGCCACTTGAAATACCGGCGATAGCAAGCCTTGGTCGTTATTTGCGCATTTCATTCTTTCGTGAAATAAATGAAGAGAAGCTCGATCCCGGCTTGACTGAGCGGTTGTTTGTTCGTACTGACTTAAGAAGATTCGTATTTTAAAAATTAACTGCGTCTTGACGCGCGCGGGTCCCCTTTGATACGTTTTTTCCGGGTAATAATGGCCGGCGAAACTATGTCGATTTCAGATTTGTTGGGTTTGAATTCGCCGCGTGGACTGCTTGGAAATTCGTTCGGTGGTGGAAACGGCGCCGGCGGATCTTGCACGCCTCCTACTACGCCGAAAACGTCGAATTATCAGGTAAATATGCCCTTTTTATTAAAGTTCGAGTTTGATGCGCAAAAATGCATTTTTTTGCTGGTTATTTGACTTATTTTCGAAACAAAAAATGCATCGCCGCCCTCGTCATTATCGCTGTAATTTATTACCAACGTTGATCTTTAAAGGAAAAAAAAAAAAACTTCATTTTTTGTGCGACTCGAACGTTTTACGGCCATTTGGTAATTTATGTTGTAACATTTTCATTTATAAACCGAACTAAAAGTTTCATACGTTCGCCTTTGCCTTACACGAACGGGAAACTCAAAACTTCGTTTTGTCGGTAAAGTAGTACTGCAAATCGGCCATTTGTTTGAATGGCCCAATCAACGTGACTAAATGGACGCAGGATAATTTAAATTTATTTATTTTATATTTTAGAGGAATGTGTCTCTTACACCAGGAACATCGTCGACTCAAAACTTTTTTCCCAGTTGTACTCTGCGAAGCACATCTTTAAGGTAAATTCTAAACAAAATTAATTTCTCGTTATATTTACATTTAATCGCCAGTGACAGCTTGGGCAGCAACAGTCCAGCGGTGCTCGAATCTTCCCTGTTGAACAACAGCAACAATTCGAGATCAAATTCTCCCGCCGAATCCGATAACAGTGCCGTCTCCAGCCCCGATGGCAGCCTTACAGAAATTTTGGTATGTACACATCTAGTATTTAACACATGTTAAAAATTTCGTTTATAGAATTCATTGACGTTGAATGAAGCTTTGGCTCGTAACTGCTTAAACAGTCCGGAATTCCGAGGCGATTTGGACCTGACCAATTTGCAAAATTTGCAGGCAATTCATGCCTTTAAGTATCTACAGCAGCCACCTGCTCTCTTAAGTTCGCTTTTAAATCCTACCTCGCAGGTAAGGTTTCAATCGATTTGTGTGATAAAAACTAATCAGTGTATCATTCTAGTTCCTCGATAGATGGAACGGAAACACTGCGCTTGGTTTGGTGTCGTTGGCCGGTCATGTCCAAGAAAACTTGCATCTTGACAGAGCTGCCCGTTTCCACAGATCCGCCGCTTCCGTTTACGATGCGACCTGCACATGGAGCGGTGTGTTACCGTTGCGTACGTCGAAACCCATCGGCTATTCGAGCAAAGTGTTTCTGGGTGGTGTTCCATGGGACATCTCCGAACAGCTACTCATCATGACTTTCAAGCAGTTTGGCACGATCAGGGTTGAATGGCCCGGAAAAGACAAACAGGCTTCTCAGCCCAAAGGATACGTTTATATAATTTTTGAGTCTGAAAAGAACGTCAAGACTCTTCTTCAGGCCTGCACCAACGATTATGCAAACAGCGGGAATTGGTACTATAAAATTTCATCAAAGCGTATGAAGGCCAAAGAGGTAAATTCTATTTTTGATTTAACAATAATAATAATAAGAACCCTTTGCTTTTGTATCAATAAATATATTTATTATTATTCACATTAATTTAAAGTCATTACAACAAAATTCATAAATTTAATTTCCATAATTCTTGAACTTTGTAGGTACAAGTCATTCCATGGATTTTGAACGATTCGAATTATACAAAGTCAACATCCCAAAAATTGGATCCAAGCAAGACAGTCTTTGTGGGTGCTTTACATGGTATGTTGAATGCTGAAGGTCTAGCAAAGATAATGAACGATTTGTTTGACGGCGTAGTTTACGCGGGTAATTATGCCTTTATCTGTGGTGGAGATTTTACAATATGTTTTAGGTATCGATACGGATAAATACAAATATCCGATTGGATCAGGACGAGTAACGTTCAACAATCCGAGGTCTTACATGAAAGCGGTGGCTGCGTCATTCATCGAAATAAAAACTGCCAAATTCACCAAAAAGGTATTTTATTCTGTTTGTCTGTAAAGTATTGATTGCTTTTGGTTTAAGGTGCAAGTTGATCCGTATTTGGAAGATTCGTTATGCTCGGTGTGCGCCGTCCACCAGGGTCCGTACTTTTGCAGGGAATTGATGTGTTTTCGATATTTTTGTCGTACGTGTTGGCAATGGCAGCACACACAAGAGTTGAGACATCACAAGCCGTTGATGCGCAATTCGAAGAACAGCACCATTTTGGGCCTTGGAAACCTAACCTTGAATTAAGCAAGTACCAAAGTAGCTCTGTTTGTAGTTGGAAGTGTTTGCTTTGAAAGCAAAGACGTTGCGCGTTTCAATTGTTATTGTGACGCTGATGTTTTTTTTTATATGCTTACACTTTTGCACAGCTTTATCACGAGTTGGTTTGGATAAAATTAAAACTGTCTATTGGGTTGGATTCAAATTGTCACAACGAATTTTCTTTTCTTTGAAACGAACGAATATTTGCTGGTCATGTGTTTCGTTTAATATTGATCGTAAATTTGGATGTAATTATGATTCCGATTGTTACATGGGTTTTTTGTATCTTAATATGTTTTATGATTAAATTTGTAATTGTTGAATTATCTTTGGACTGAAAAAATTGCAAATTAGAGTTGGATTTTTATACAATTGCTTATTTTATTATTTAAACAAAGTTTTGTATCTTGTTATTTACCTGTTTTGAGAGTTTATTCATACATGTTTGATGTTTTTGACTTGGTCTGTTATTTCTGTACAGCTAGACCAAAAAAATAAACTGTTTAAAGGAGATGGAAATTGGGAGTAATTAAAAATTAGACAGTTTTATTTTTATTTAAAACACTTCGACATAGTTACCTTTATATAATACAGAACTTTTATCAGCTTTCGATAAAAAATTGTAATTTCAAGTGACTTGTAACATACAATTTGAAATGTTGGATTAATTTTATATTATTTTATTGGTTTAATTAAGTCAATCAAATGTGAGACTCCATTTGTGAAAAACATGTCACACGTTTTTATTCCAATGCATTCACTTGAATTATGATGGTTGTGTTTTATCGATTCATTCCAAAGTAATTTAATTTTAGCAGTTACATCTTAAAAATATTCTTTATCTTATAAACTTAGTTGTAGTGTAGTGTAGTTTTAAATGTTGATTGGTTCACAGATTAATTTTATATTATATTAATTTAACTTTGTTAGTAATGGGTTGTTTATTGGGTAAAGTTTGTACTGTTTGTGAATTTTAGGAAATTTTACCTTTACAGTCGCATAACTGTATTTTCCAGTATGTTTCTAGTGGTTGCGTTATCAACCCGTTGATGACTAGGCTATGAATAGGGATTTTCGATTATGGTTGCAGATTTTTGTTGGATATATTTTTGATATTGTTGCTTCAAACGCATACAAATATAAAATATATTTATATATGTAAATATAGATACTGTCCAAACGTTACTATGATTATAATTATAAATTATATTGCAGTTATTAATGTGTCTTTTATTTCAGTTTATCTATTTGGTGTTGGAACATTCTCCTTTCCAATTTTTGTACTAAGTGTTTTTTTTAAGTTGGGTTCTCGTTTAGTTTGATTTTTTTATGACGTTTTATCAACCCCTTTCTCATATTTTGAAGTGTTTTATATTTTTATTTGTAACGTTTATGTTTAACCAGACTGTTGTTAATGTGATTATAGTTTTAGGCTGGTTTTAATGAGAAGTAAAGTTATTAAATAGACAACGTAACGCTTAAGTTTTAATGTAAAAACAGTTACCTACATTGCGTTTATATTTAAAAACTTTACTTTAAAAATTAGTGCACGTTTTACAGTTTTAGCTTGTTTTATTCACCTGTTAGGTTTTTTAATAGAACATTTTTGCACTGTGATCGTGATCATTAATTTGGTGTAAATTCTAAATTATGGCTTAATTTTATATTTAAAATATACGTGCACTAGTTTTTCATTTTCCTTTTGTGTTTGAACAATTTTTGGAATTTTTTTTTATTTTTCTATTTTATCAAACCATACGATGTTCGTTCACTTGTTTTAAATTGTTCAAACATTTTGCTCGCAAGTGAACTAAACATTCTTTTGGTTTGTTTTAATAATCTTGGAATTGTTTTTGTTTTTAATATTAAATAAATTATTTATATTCAGTTTTTTTTGTATCGTGACGGTGGCCCCAAACCCCAGAATCTTTACGAATCAAAAGAAAGTAGTGGTGTTTTCTTTTTATTTACAATATAAAAAACAAGTGTTGTACAAAAGCTTCAAATAAAACTTTAGGAAAAATTCATTAACAGCGTTCCACTTGGACTTCTTATTTCAAGTTACGCCTAGCAAATATCTGATACAAACCGAGGAATGACGACGTGGTTGCTATTAATCCAATTTGCCACATTTTTAATTTTGACGACCACAGAAAACCAGATGGCAGTGTGTTTATGGCATGAACGTAGTCCAAACTTAGTCGGATGCATGTCAAAATTTCAAATTTCTGTCTTGCTAATAAATTACTCAGTGTACTGTAAAAAAAAAATGCTTTTATTAATTTTTAAAGGGAATTCTGAATGGATGCTGCATCACGTTTGACATTATCCTGAAGTCGTTTAAAAATAAAATATTGGGCCTAATGAATCTTATAACAAAGCATTCATTTGAATTTTTGTAAATACTTACGTGTTATCGGAGGCAACGTTTACACATGATTTATGCTGTTGCAAGACAAAAACATGTCTGAGCGTTCTAAAAACAAAGGATTTATTTCGAAAGACATATGTGAAAAACCTACTTCATTAAAGTCAAGTAAATACTGAGTACCCAAAATATCGAACTTAACGTGTCCCAGGGGCCCGTTTCGTGGCCAGAAATTAACTTGTGTTCTGCCAACCAGGCCATCTTTTCAATGGGATAGTAGAACTGATCGATTAAGTTTGTTGTTACTCCCAACATAGACATTATTTTATCGTTTTCCTTAAATCAACAATAAATAGTATTGAAAGACTATGGTTAATAGAGAGGACGTAATCAATGTTTTTTTTTTTGTTGGTTACCTTCTCTCCAAAGCCATATTCCAACGTGTATTTTAACATTGGCAAGTCGTCCAGTAACCGTAACACACATCTAGTGGCCGACATCTGCGAACTCACATTTTGCATGCGTTTGGCCAAAATTGGATTGTTTGTGAGTCCGCCTATTAGTTTCGTACTATAACATATCGTTCTTAGGACCTGAAGAATTAATTGTTTTTGGTGCAAATTTGATTTTTTAAATATTTACCTTGTCGCGCCCTTTGTACGTTTCTAAAAGGGCGCAAATTTCATCTAATATCGTCTTGCCGACTTTATCCATGATTTGACGACGTATGGCTTATCAAGTTATCAAAGTTAAAATAAAATTAATACTTTCACATTTCGAGGTTATGTAAGAGGTGACAGTTGTGTTTTTATAAATGTCAAGGTTGTGTGAAGAAAAAATTTAAAAAATTAATGCTGTATATTAACAAATTAATGGACGAGTTTCATATAAAAACGATTTGTTTTAAAATGTTTAATTAAAATATAAATTCGACGTTTTTGCAGGCTTTTGGTAAATATTTGGTAAGTATCAAGTTGAATGATTATTTATTTCAATAACAACCTACCTACCATCAGGAGCGACGCTACTTTCGAGAAATCGATTTATTTCATTAAAATAACAAACCGGGACATATTGTTCGTTTGAATCGATTAGAAATGTTGCATTTCAGGTTTCATATACTTTTAAATTGTTTTGTCAAGGTCTTGTCATATGCAATAAAAAAAAAAATACTTATAAAATAAGATTTTTAATTATCGACAATAAATACAGCGCCAAAAATTGTTTGAAAATCATGAAATATTGTGTCTAAGTATCTAAGATTGTACTAAACGTTTAAGTTTTGATTCTAAATACTGCACCCTGTGTATTAATTTATCGGACAATTTAAAATCCGTATATGGTACAGTCAGTACAGTGTATCCTTTTGCTTCTAATAATCTAGTTGCTAATATGTTGATACCAGTCGGCTCAACAGAACCTTTACACACGTCATGATAATCGTACATCATCACCGCGATCCTATAAAAAAATGCATTAAATTTCGATCGACATTTTTTCATTTTTAAACCTTTTCTCATCTGAAGAGCCAGTGGATTTATCCAACGGAATGGGATTACATTTCTTGTCCAACACGCATTCAGCATCTGTAATACAAATTTAATTAAACACTACAACCTCCGTCAAAATAATCACCAATGCAGAATCCCATGCCAGTGTTAACCATGGAATTTATGTGAACATCCGACATTAAACTTTTTAAACAATCGACCAACGTCATGTTCATTTCGTTTTTTTCTTTACTCCGAACTATCTCGATGTTCCTTATCGGGGATGATTTATCCAAGCGTGGACCATCGTACTTCGGAAAGAAAACTTCAACGACTGAGTCTATGTTGATCAGTTTTAAGTTGGATGACTTGTTTCCATAATCTATATATTTAATGTAATCAGTAGTAAGTCATAACAACTTGCATTTATTAGGTTGGTACCTGCGAGGTTGTTAATGAAACTTTGTGATAACACGCCAGAAATGTGCACAAAATTCACTTTGTTTAAAATAGTTAATGCCCATACAAAATCCAACCATTCTGTTGCTTTTGTAGTATCGGTAATCGATAATTGTGGAATTATAACCTTAAAATATTTAAAATTACTTGTGTATTGTAGCTTTTACAAATAAATTTTGTGATGGTACCTCGCATAACTTGTCAAAGTTTGGCGGTTTGTAATTCAACGTGGCCAAAGTCAAAAAGAGCGCAAACATATCGATTGGTCGACACATTATGTTGTATTTCAAAACCCATTCGCTTAAAGCGTTCAAAAGACCTAAAAAAAATTGTGTGTCAGGTCATTACATATTAATTTCGTTGGTCAACAATAAACACAAACCGCTATGTTTGTATTTAAGCAATCCCATACTAGTTATAACGGATCGTATAACGGAACTTTTTTTTATATCATCATTGATGCTTTTACATGCATCATTACTGATGCGTTCCAATAAATTCTCATCGATAAAATTCAAAACATTCATGCTGTACAACACATCACTGCACTGTTTCATGTCGAGACATTCGTTACTTTTCAATATGTTTGAAGACAAAGCTCGTAGTAACATTATCGATCGTCGTTTTCTATATGATAATGACGTCATGACCTAGAAGAAAAAATATAAGTTACACTGTTGACAAGTTTTTAAAGATTACCTTGATCATCTGCGGTACGGTTATATTAGCGACCATTTTTGCAGCTTCATCGTCGGCAGTTACATTGAACACCATTGCTAAATCATCATTTTGATTAGTATAACTTCTTGTATATTTAGTTGTGGCGTTCTTCGTCAGTACCTGACACAGTCGGATGAATCTGGGATCATCTTCAAATTCAGAAAACTTAACTTTGCCTATTGATGTCCAGTTGGATAAAATGGACACAACCTACAATGACAAATGTACTTTGAAAAGGTTCAAATTTGAACGAACCTTTAAGGCGTGTTTCCTGGATACCCCGCTACCTCGAGATATCGACAGCAATTCCTCGATTGTTGTAGCGGAGGAAATTTTGATATCCGTGAATGGAGTGTTGATATCAAGCAGTTTTTCATCCTTTAACGAAGCGAAAACCGCGGCGATCATGTTTTGTTTGTTTATCTTGCTGGAAGGGAACTTTTTCTCATTTAAATTTGTGTTCTGAGTTTCAACGGTGTGATTGTTTAGTTTGGTCGTGGGTACCGTAGATAAATTGTAACGCAGCACGTTGTATAAATTTAAGTTGCTCTTTGTGTTTCTCAAAAACTTGTTAGTGAGTTGTAACATTGTTCAATCGGAAGATAACCTAAAAATTTCATGTTTATTTTATGATTGTGGTGAGGGGTAACGTACTACTGTGATACTATTTGAAGTGACTAGAAGCAATACATGCCCATACACGTGGAATTCGTACAGTGCGTTGGAATTAATTTCTGAAAATTTCTGAAATTATGACACAACCTCTTCTGTATTTTTTTAAGATGGCATGCTTGTTTTGCATAAATCACCAGATTCACGCGCCAAATTTGAAACTGAATTTGCATAAAAAAAAGATTAATAAGACAATTTTTAAATCGTGCTATAATAGTGTATTTAGAATTTTCTCGAGTTGTTTCGTGTAGTAAAGAAAACATAAACTCAACCGTAGTTGTTTTACATGAAAGTTGAGCAAGTTGAGAATCTTTTTTAAATGATTTAAGACATTTATTTCTAATTAATTGCATTTTATTGGTTCATCATCATAAAACATTTAAAATTATAATCACATCAGACTTAAATAAGTCTGAAACAAATTAAAAAAATAAATAAATAGTATAAAACCATACTAAGATGGGAAGGAACATATAAAAAGTTACATCTAGATAAAATTAAATACGCGATAATTGCTGTAATAAATTAGAGGGTAACATACTTTCGATTTTCTCATAAACGTAATAAACGGGCAACGACAACCAATTAAGTACGGATTTAGCGACAACTCCCATAGGTTCAGGATACTGATGAGTCAGTAACGCCAATAAAGCGGTAAAAGAACACAACCCCGCCGTAAATATGATGAAAAACGGCAGCTCCTTCTTCGGATAGACCGAGACCTCGTGAAACGACGGCAACAATTCCCTATCGGCGCATTCGGTGCACGTAGGATACGGATAAAACAAATGGCCCCTTTCTAAAGGATACGGTAACATACGAAACGTCCCTTCCCATGTGCAATGCAGAAGGTTAAGTGCCCCTTCCATTTGTTTCCAATGGGGTAAATGGAAGAATGCATAGGCTATCGCTTCTGAATCACCACGTTTTAACACATGCTCCGGAGGTAAAATTAACGGCTTCATTTCTAAAAGATACTTTGGGACATGGGGATTGAATTCGACAGCACGATGTATAGCTTCGACGGCGGCCATTTCAGCAGTGGTTAAACCTCGTTTACTCGCAATGTCTGGTGAAAACTTATCAGCAACGACTCTCGCCTTCAACAAAGCGGCCGTGTAACAAATTGTCGCCGATTTCGGCAATGATATATCGTCATATTTAGCCAAGACAGCTTGGACATCCGCATAGGCTTGCATTTCTAAAAGCACCTCGATTAAATTTTCGTGAATGTTCAAAACATTCATTATGGGAGGTACTTCTTTGGTCAGATCACGAAACATCTTAACGGCTTCTTTTAATTTGCCCATCCGTCGGGCACACATAGCCAGTCGTCTTTTAATGTAAATGAGCACGTTCGTGTCTCGACGATGTTGTGCCTCCATCAGAGTACCTTGGTGTTGCAAACTTTGTGACTTGCGATAGTTGGATTCGGCCACTTTCAAAGCATTCTTTAAAATTTTTTCGGCTTCCGTTATTGTGGTGGCTTCTTCTTCCGCAAGAAGTATATAAGCGGGGGCGCATTCCACGTTCCTTTCTAAAGCCGTGTGAGCGGCTTTGATGCGAACAACGGGATTTCTTTCCCGCCAAGCCGTTTGCATGATTTCATATTCAGATTTACCCACGTCAGCTTCGCATGTAAAGAAGGTTTGATGATCCTGCGCTGACAAGTTCATATCGTAATAAGTTAAAGGTTCTTTGTTGGTCGCCCAGTAAAATCGTTGATATTCCGCGCCTCTGTATAAATTCATTGGGTTTCTCCACACTTTGCATTCGGGGATGTTGGTTTGTTGAGTGGTCGAGGTGTTATTGTTGGAATTATTCAGTTCGTTGGTGTCGGCGCCGCTGATCCAAGGACTTATGTGGTTTAACGAGACCTGCTCGATGAAAGAAGTGCCATACTTTCGAAAATACCACCACTCGAATATTAATATCAAGCCGGAGATCAGAGACGAAGTGCCCGTTAAGGCTACATAAAATTTCGGGGTTAGCGTGCTTAGAAACATTGCGGAATCCCACATTGTTACTTCTACTTCCTCCAGTTTTGATTTTTTTAGGTTAACTTTCAGTCGGAGTTGTTGATATCAGTGTTGCCACAGCGACCCGCATGTAGTGCCCAACAATACATCTAGTACCCAACAATTGTCTGCTGCACACATGAAAAGTAATCAGTGGTTACTTTTAATAAAAATATACGAAAAAGGCTGGAAAATGTATGTAAATTGTAAGCCCAAATTTATAGGGCGGTTTGGTTCGCTCCGTAATTGAAATTTAAAAGGTAAAAGAAATACAAAGAAGTACAAAAGATTAAAAAAGAGTACGTTTGGTCACCTTAATAATTTATAACATTGAAATATAATTGTATAGTCCTATTACAGATTTGGACACTTCTGTCTTAAGTAGCTTAAGCACAGTATAAAAGAATCAGTAATATTACTGTCGCGGCCAAGATTTAATTTTTTGTTTACCTGCGTCTGGTCTTCAGCTCAGGGCTTCTTTGTTTATAATACGTTGTGAGATGTGTTTACAAGCGTTCATTTTATGTTCTTTCTTTGTGTGATTATTTAAAACACTGTTATTAATTAGTTAATTAATCTACCGACCTAAGCTAAATACATAACTTTTAAAATCGGCGCCTTTTACATACAATCTGTCGACCACAAAAAACAAAACTCGTTCATGAAACTTCAAAGTGCCGACACTAAGTGAGATTACTGATTCTCTCTATACTGTGGCTTAAGTTACTTCCTCCCAACTCCCATCAATACTTGGCGCTAGTTTTACCAGAACCAGTTATACATAATTCTGTAAAATGGCAATAGTATATACCAATAATTTAGTAAATTGTAAAAATGAAGTTGATGAAAACTGTCAGTAATTAGTGCTAACATTTAAATAAAACATGAAATGTGGAGATTCCCATATTCTTATTCGTAGGAACAAATCTGATATCAAAAAAGAATTTGCAATAAAAGGCTCTTTACATATAATTTTTTTTATTTAGGCAATTTTAAGATAAATACACATCATAAATATAATAAAATACATACTAAAATCTTATGTGAAAACATGCGATATAATTACGAAATACAAATTCTACATAATATCAATTCAAATCATTCACAAACGTAAAGAAATCCTGTAAGGAGAAACAAACAGAAAAACTGCAAAAAGTCTACATTACATCATCAGTCTTTTTGCATATTTGTTTTTTTTTTACAATTCAGTCGGTATTTTCATATATATATACGGTGACTGTACATTTATGCTATGATAATGGATGGAGTATCCCCGATCAAAAGTTTTAAATCTTTTCGAAAATGTTATGTACAACCAACTTATATGACCATTTAAAACGTGATGTATATTTACACATTAATTTAAATCAACTACATTGGACTAATGATTACGAAATTCAACAATTTATATTTATTTAAATTACACATAACGAAAATTGAAAAACAGAATCCTGCATTCGATTTAATCCACACGAACTAAATTAACGTACGTCAGTGACAAAAAAAATTATCATCTAAATTTGATTTTCCGATATAAAATTTGGAATGCTAAATAAATCAAACTGGAATGGCTCCAACACAATCATATACAAATTTATATGTAGGAGATGATTATTTTGCACATGATCAATGTGGTAACTTTAATATTTTTTTAATTTTCCTAAAAACCTAACAACTGTACAAGTTCGTAACAATGGCAACGTTTAAAATTTTGATTCAGATCACTTATTAACTTACGATTGACACTGATGTTGTTATCTCAGTTTGGCTTGAGCATTTTCAACGTGTCGTCGACAAATATGACATGCTAATGATATCGTGCGACATCACAGAATAAATAACTATTTACACCAAACGCACAATCGTCCAAGATGAAAACTTACGGCTTCGATTTTAAGTTTTATTTACGCCGTTCGCGGCAAAGTGTAACTTATTTTAACAACAGACTAAACACATGTTGTTTGGTTATAATATTCCATTCGTAAAATATTGATAATTGTCGTAAAGTTTCGTTGATAAAGAGTGTATGCTGCCCTCGACCATGCAGTCGACTTCTTGTTGCAGTTGCTCGTCTGTCATATTCATATGAAATCGATTTTTCAAATTTTGCACGGTTGCTGCACCCGATTTGAAACACGGCAACTGTGAACCTAGAAAACAAACATAGTTTTTTCACAAATTTTTTCAGCACATCGTCTAACCTGATCTCATAATTTCAACTAACGGGATGATCATCTCTTGATGTTTTCTGGCAGCCAACAAACCTTGTAATATTAAAATCTTGAAATACTTAAACATGTCCGATTCCATTCCACCCATTACTTCGACGAATTCGTGTGTCAATTTAAACGGTGACGTTTCAAAACCTAAATTTCTTGGCGACGTCGATAAAATAAATCCGAAATCTATGTGGATCAGGTGCCCATCGCAGCTCAACAGTATATTACCGTTATGCCTGTAAAAATAACGTCTGTAAAATCGATTCTGCTCACAAGTCCTGACTTACCGATCCTTAACTTGTATTAAATACGAAATAAGGCAATAAGCTGCGCAACTTTGCACAAAGTTATTTTGCGCCGTTAAAAACGCCTCCGAATTATGCGGACCGTATTCTTTCGTGAAGTATTCCAGCAATGACAGTTGAGAATTTTTTTTAATTTGATGCAACGACACCGTGTTCAAGATGGGCTCGATAAGACCACTGTCGTTTGACAAGCACAATATCCTAAAACGAAAAGAAGTCACAAATCGCTTTTATACAACGTTTCCAAAGTACTTGTACGGATGGACCCACAAAGGCACGTGTTCCATTTGCCAAATTTTTTGGAACATCTGTAACAATTGGGACGCCATCAATTCTTGACGGAGGTCGTCGCCGCACTTTACGATCACGGACAGCAACTTCCAATTGGACAGGTGGCCGTATGGGGAACTTTCTCTGACTCGTCGTTCTTTCTCCTTAAACAAAAAGAATAAATGAATGATGCGACTCTATAATTAAATAAGGATTAAATTATAATCTCAACAAACGTACCAGCCAAGGTTCTTTGAGAGCTGCAGCGGATGGATCTTCGGGATCGTGCGTGAACGCTTTGCTTTTACCCTCTCGGAACGAATCGGACAGCCTTCTGCGAATTTCTCCTGCGGCGATCCACAACGGCGGCTCGCGGGAATCGCTCGATTCTTGACTCAACTGTGATATCGTGTCCCTATCGACTGATTTCTTCAACTGTGTGTACTGCAAAAAATTTACAATAATAATCCTTTACGTTAGGTGATGACGATGATGATTACAAGAATATTACCTGTTGTGAAATTTCGTCATCTTCTTGACTCCAATCGGGGTCGTTGTCGTCGCATATGATGCCACACATGCTGAAAGCGGAAAGAGAGGAATTATCTCCTCCGAGGTTTTCTTCGGATTTGGTGTGCCTCAACGAGTTCATGATCTTCGTTGGTACGGGCGACGTGTACAAATCGTCCACTTCGAGGACCTCGACGTAAATTATGTAAGGTGCCTATCAATATTACAATTAATTGCATCAATTTCGTTTAATATTGTATGGACCGGTTTCGGGACTTTAGTTCTCGTCGAATAGTACCTTATCTTTCGAGTTGAGCACGGCGGACACCTGCGGCGGTATCCTGACCACGTGATGCGGCACTTCGACGTTTAAAGGAAGCCACACGCGCGCCGGAAGGTTGAGGTTGAGCGTTGTGAGTTCGGCGACCAGCCGGGTCGTCTTCGCCTCCTTCGTCGGTATCGAACTGAGCAGTTTGCCTATCGATATCAGCGCGTGCATCAGTTCCAATTCCGGTGCCAAACGCGGCGCCTAAAAACCAAGCAATAATTAAAAATCGTCACGAAAACAAAACTTTCTCTGTTGGCATCAGACCAGCATAATTTGGCCATTAAATTATCGTTAATTGCTGGAGCAGATCGATGATGAAACGTGATTGTCAATGGGACAGGTGACAAAAACGAAACGACCAAAACGCTGCGTCGAAAACGCCGCAGGCCACAATAACCTACTAAATGACAAAGGTGTAAACACGCACCTGTCTCAGCAAAATTTGCCACCCGGCCAATATTTTTTTGCTTCATTTTCATAATAATAAGTAATAAGATTGCACACATTTTTCTGCGAAAGAAACTAGTGTTATTCGGAAGGCCAAAGCAGAAAAAAATCAAAGATTTTTTTATTAATTCGCGCTTGCGTTTTTTTTTAACTAAGCGCCTGTTTACTCTGTAATGTTTTGGTAATATTTTCCTTCTAAACGTGGAAATCAAAGAGAACACATAATCACGTGTCCTACTGAGGCATGCGGCCTTGAACAAAAAATAACTCAAAAGTAGCGTTATCATTTATCATGTAACCGAAGGTCACCTTACTGTCACTGTCATTTGTAACGTTTTCTTCATTCTTCATCTGCTTGCACACGTGACTTTTTAGGGTTCCAAATCTAAATGCGGAAAACAAAGAGCACGCGTGGTCACGATTGCACACGATCACGTTTTCTTGTACAATAATACAGAGTGATTCTAAATAATTGTCTGTGCCGCCTTTTGAAGATGGTGAACGAAATTTATTAGAATTGGTTGTCTTACGCTTTTTGGTTGTCATTCTTCTCAAGTGGGAATGTCAACTTGACAGTTATTAAGAATAACTTTTACAAGGTGATTCTAAATGACTGTCTGTGACGCCTTTTGCAATGTTTGCGTCAAAATAGCTATTGCCGCTCAATAGTTTGTTTAACTATCTTTAATTCAACATAAATTGTTAAATAAAAAGATTAAAAATTTTTATTAAAACAGTTTCATAAAAATTCTTTGAAATGTTATTCGTTTACAGGAAGGCAGAAACCTGTAAATATTACTGTCACTTTGACAATTAAATGTTAACAACGTCAATTTGACACGTCCACGTGACAAGAATGACAATCAAAAACAACCAATACTCTTGATTTTCGTTTTCAAAAAGCGAAACAGTCAATCATTTAGATATTTGGAATAACCCTGTCAGTCTAAAATCTAATTGAACATGTGACTGTTTTGTGGTTGGAAATCGCCGGTTTAAACAGTAATATTTTGATGATACT